>OX381720.1:57555419-57680666 GCA_947462335.1 Harmothoe impar | reverse complement strand
CTATCAAGCCGGTCAAAGATGCACCACGTCAAAGATGCCACCAGGCCAAAGATGGCACCCAGTCAAAGACTATCACATTGGCCCGATCTCATGAGACGCAGCTGTATAATACACCATGCACTATCAGATGAAACCCGCATACTACCAGCCGAATCTGATCTATAATTTCAGTATTATGATATAAATCATATTCATTCCGATTGTAGAATTATATTTGCTATAACTGCAGTATAGGAATGCACAATAGACGTTGAGTATAATTTATTATCGTAGCATCCATATACTATTTATGGCATTATATGAATCTGATATTTAGCTGTTTTAGTGTTTTAGTATTATTTTCATCAGACTTTAAACGTGTATATTTGTTATTATCTATAATATTGGAATGCGTAACATACTTTGAGTTTACATTTGTATTATCTTTGCATCGATACACTGTTCATACCAAGCCTATGGCATTATATGAATTGATATCACCCTGTTTACGTCCATACTAAAGAGTGCATTTGTTTTAAAACAAACATTACGCTGGTCAAATTAAACAGTCATGACCCAATCTGAATATGAGCCATATTTCCCGTATTATTTTAATGGGGCATTATACCTATTATTACCATCCAACGCGTGACCGTGTATGTGTGATCTAGCTACCTTAACTTTAAATGCATCCTGTCCTTGATCGTCATGATGCATGAATGCAGCCCTGGCAAGGTAACTGACCAGGGCTGTATTAAAGTATCATGTCCACTATACAGGGTTGAGATGCTCACATAGGGTCGGCATGATGCACCAATGCAGAACCGGCGAGTAACTCGCCAGGGCTGTATTGGTGCATCATGACGATAAGTGTCATCTTTTAGCGACATCTGTCCGCAGTAATGTACCACATACTTCTAGTGTATTACCATACACATGTTTATATCTAGGGACAATTACTTCCCTGATGTTTATTACGGATCCGGAAATTACAGACAAAGGTTAAAATTTGAAAGTCCAATTCTTTCTCTCTCCTAATTCTAAAGGTTAAACAAATAACATTGTGTTCATCATTTCTGCTGTTTAACGTTCCCCACATGGTGTATGTGTTAATATTCTCGTTCAATGCAAAAAAGAAATAAACCAACAAATGAACTATTCTGTATATAAGGGAGCAGTCATTATCTTACAACAGGGATGGTAGTGACTGGGATGGTGGTGGATGTACCACTAAGTGTGGACCTCCGTACTGCTGTAGGGCCAGGTAGGCTTACAGGGGAGAAGCAAAACGAGTAAAAACATCGGAGTAAGTACCGTAAATCCTCCCACTAGTACGCACGTCAGACTGGCAGTGCGGCTTATAAGATCAGGACAAAACCAAGGTGCGGCTTTTAGATGTACATATGTAATATATAATCGCAGTACATACACAGAAAAGTGAGAGTCATTGTCGCTAAAACTACTCTCACCTGAGGGTCAGGCACTGCCTGACTCTCAGGTAAAACTACCCTCACCTGAGGGTCAGGCACTGCCTGACTCTCAGGTGAGGGTAGTTTTAGCGACAATGACTCTCACTTTTCTGAGGGTGTACTAAAATTGCCATAGTAAGCCCCCACTACAAGGTGCGTCTTATAGGATTTTTCTTGTGTCTAGGTGTGGCTATTACGCCAGTTAGGCTTATACACAAAGTTTTACGGTATAGTTTACTGGGGGTGGCATTTCGAAAAAAACCTTTCTAAATCCAAAACACACACGGTGACACCCCTTTTTGTTAAATAATAATCACTTCCTAAAATCATAAAGTCAGCTTGGGGTCTGAGTTTGTACAGGTGCTGCCAGTCTCTATGTTTAAACATACAGCGTCGATAAAACACACCACACCCCCACCTGTCGGCGGGCACACGTGGCAGCTAACCCTGCAAGGGTGGCGTCATGCATTAATGCATCATACTCTTGGTCTTCAAGATGCATGAATGCAGCCCTGGTGATTAACTCGCCAGTGGTGCATTCGAGCATCATGCTGGCCCTATGTAGTTGAGACACCCCTGAAGGGTCGGCATGATGCACCGATGTATAGCATCGGGTCGCATCGGTGCATAATCACGACAAATGGCATCTTTTACCGACATGCTGTCTTTAAATGTTAATACATATGGATGGTCCAATATTACAAAAAGGGAGAAAAACCACAGAAATACAAGCATGAATTAGATTTATTCAGTCGGCAGACATTCCGTTGCATCCATTAAACAATACACTTGGCAAAATACTATGTAATAACATCACATAACCACGACCCGAAAACGTGAAGCGGTCGAGATAAGTGATATTGAAAACATCTTACATGATGTAACTCATGGTTTTCTCTATATTATGTTCATGAGTATATAAATGTCCAACAATGTAACAGCAGTTAGTAATCTCATAGGTGTCTACTGTGCATAACGCAGCCCTTTAGGGAGTGTCCATTAACTAATCACAGGGAGTGGGGGGGGGGGGCACAAAACGCGATATCCCTGTTTAGCAAGACTTCAAAGTGAGGGTTTCGAAAATATTTGGTGCATTCAACTGTTCAGCGCCCTGTGCGCAAAATATTCCGCCAGCTCAAGAGGGGGAGGGGGGGGGGGGGGTAACAAATTCCAACTTCTCTAAGGGGGCGTAAGAGAAAATGCTCGCACCTGTGTGAATTTTGCTCGCCCCCCTCCCCCTGTTGTAAAATAAATGAGCACTCCCTTAGCGTTTCACCACAATAAAGGACTCCAGGTTGTGAATGACGTAAACACATTTGGCCAAATTGGTCACATTTCCGTGTGCCTCTTACTTTTCATATCTAACAAGCTTAACATATCAACAAGAACGAAACATCCTAACATTATAAACACAACTTAAGCTTATTTCAACGTGGCATTGCAAGAAATGAGTTCACTTTCCAAGTTTGTTTCAGGCTGGGCGAAATATATCATCTTTATACATAAATTGCACGAGGCACCTATTTCATGTCTGTTCATTTCGAGCAAGAATGACACTTATACAGTTATAACACCAGGAATGTAACGATACATGTATCAAACTACATATTTGTCTCTGCATGGTCCCTTCACCCTTCCCCAACCCCAGCTAAATAATAATGGATTTCTTATTCTCAAGTCAGAGCCATAGTTCAGCATACCGTCTATCATAGCACACAGTTCAGGTCATGAGGGTATAACTTAGATACTTGATAATCTCTACTCTTCACTGGGTCAGTACAGATTCATACTCTATTATTCTCATTAGTCATTTCCAAAGCACTTATATATTTGATTGTATCACTACTGTCATAGTTCTGCCTTACATGATTGTGGTGACTGGTTTAACTATAGAAAATACACCGTATAAAAGTGGTCTAACATGCACGTCAACAGAAATAACCCTTTGAGGGCAGCATAGCGGTGCAATGTAGTGTACCCTTTTCCCGATATGCTGCAAGAAAGTAGCACTGGCAGCATGCCATTGGTCGTCATGATGTATAAATGCAGCCATGGTGAGTAACTTGCCAGTGCTGCATTCAAGCATCATGCCAACTCTACACGGTTGGGAGACTCCCAAATGATGTGCATGATGCACCAATGCAGCACTGGGGAGTTACTCGCCGGGGCTGCATTCATGCATCATGACGACAAATGTCACCTTTTAGCGGCATGCCGCCCTTAAAGGGTCAAAGAATAAAGAGCATGGGAAAGATATATTTTCATGAAATGGAAGACTGTCTGTGGAAGTCTGAACGGACATATATATATAGCACCTCAGACTAATGTTTTACACTGAAAATACAGCCTTCTCTTAAAAAGCAAAGAATACTATTTGCTCTCCAGTGAATTGACATCACGCAGTTTGAGGCTAAAGAAATACTAGCTCATAGCTCTGATACTTTCTATGAAAAATATAATGAGTCTTGCACAGTCATGACTTCTCGTGTGTTTCCTTGGGATATAATTGAATACAGGTGCCTATGAACGCGGCCTTTCTGCCTGGACCTGCTTTACAGGCCTTAGTGTGGACCTTATCCCAAGTAATTGGTAAATGGTACATGTATGTATCATATATCTTGATAACTTGACATTGGACTACTGTAAACGTAGATATTTTCGCGCAGCTAAATTTTTGCGCACATAGCACATAAAGGCATTTTAGCGCAATCATATTTTAGCGCAGCTGCAATCAGGGGACATTTAGCTACATATCAGTTTTTACGGTTTTTGAATCAGACAATTATTAAGGGATTTACAGCCCAAAATCATTGTTCAAATAGATTGCCCCCCAAGCCCCTTCCAACACAGACTTTATAAATTATAGTCTATTGTATGGTCACATCGGGGGCCACATAACATCCACGTTATCATACAGGCATCATATAGGCCTAGAAGTGTCAGGATGTGTTTTCTCCATCATGTTAGAATTAATAATTGAGTCTCTTCTGCAGTGCAATATAGAATGCCAGATATCATTGGAAAGCTTTTTTTTGTGCATTATTTTCACGCACATCATATTTTCGCGCACATACCTTTGTGCGCGAAATGCGCGAAAATATGTACTGAGCGAAAATTAATACGTTTACAGTATATTATTTTGTATACTATAATACATATCATATTTATCACATACAGTTTCTGTATAATCTCAATGTAACTGTGTTCAGTGTGGTACCTTTGCAGCTGTTAGCCTGGTGATACATCTACAGTAGATACCAGGGATATATAATGTCTGCTACGTATAGCCTTGTACACAATTAGCTATATATATCATTATAGAACCAGCAGGGTTTCCAACAATGGCTTATACACATAGTATACCATTGTTTGGCTGATTCACCAGGAGTCTGTTCTACCAATGCCTTACACTGATCTAGGTAGAGGAATACCATATGGTCATCACACAGTTTAGTATAGTGTACCACTATAATATGTACTCCAGAAAGCCATAGTACATGAAGTCTCTATATGAAAACACTGTGATAACTGTACTATAGAATCGAACACGGCCATGGCACACTATAATTTACTATACCAGTTTTGATCGATGCAAAACGTGTACAGTATGACTCACTATGATGGTAGTTACCATGGTATTGTACCATGACCTTTTATGTTCTGCTTGGTAGACCTTGACTTCCAATACTATTACCGCATGAGTGCTCGCATTTAAGCACAATTAAAGAGAACACTCTAAGCAGTTCTTAGTTCATTAATAAATGTCGAGGGAATGTATTTAAGTAACTTTAAGTGACATTTACTCGAATTAAATATGCTTAAAATCTTCATTCAAGTATATTTAATTTACTTAAATGCGAACCGTCATGCAGTATATGTTTACTATATTAGACCATCATTACATATAGACCCAGTCAGTAACTTAGTACAGGAAGGACTGGTTAGACCCAGGAAGGCTCGAGTCAGGGATTTGTCCTAGTTCAGGATGGGGTTGATCACCTGCGATGACTTCCCTTGGAGGCGGGCTTTCATTGAGGGCTCGTGGAGGACCACCCCCACCCCTGTAGTCATCATAAGGGTCCTTATTGTAACTCCCCCGGTAGGGATTCTCCCGGTCCATAGATAGGTAGCCTTCGTCTGAGCGTGGCCGACCATATCCAGGAGCACGGGGTTGGGGTTGGGGTGCGCCCTGTTTCAGCCCCAGGCTAGCGGCTGTGTACTTGTTAGCCGGACGTCGTCCGCCTTCATCAGACCCTCCGCTGTACCGGGATCTGGGCGGAGAGACCGGGCGAGGGGATCGTCGAGCGGGTGAGACCGCCCGAGGAGGGTATGCGTCATAACCCCCTCCTCCCCGACCACCCGGGGCGGCAAGGTAGTTCGGCAGCATGTCATCATTGGGGAAGTAAGTGTTCCTTAATTCGTGCCCGGGTGGCGGGCTCATGGCCCGGGCGAGGCGACTGTCCATGTAAGGTTGGTTGCGGACCGGGCTGCGGCCTCGTCTCTCCCCTCCTCTCCCCCCGCGGGGTTCAGGGGACGCGGCCCGGGCTGGGTGACCTCTGGGTTCAGGCGAGTGCGGCCGACCTCCTCGTTGGTAATCCCGCGTATCGGGGGACCGGGCGCGGTTATCCCGGTACCTGTTGTACGGATCAGCGGGAGAGTCATACGGATCATCGTAACCACGGTAATTACCACTACCCCGGTCACCGTAACCACTGTTACGGTCACCATAGCTACTATCGTCTTCATCGGCAGCTCCACCACCAACAATGTGCTTGTTCCTGGAGCGCCGCTCCTCGATACCATCCAGGTTCCCGCCCTTACGGCGCACCGTATCATAGTCCTTAGCTGGGAGTAGTAAGGGTCCGGTGGCAGGACCGCTGCGGCCTGCTAACTTAGCCTTTAACTCAGCGGTCACCGACTGGTATACGTCCTCTTGTTCATGGTAGTGGTCTACAGGTTCTCTGCGGTGCTCCCGAGGTGACTCAGGTTGGGCGGCGTAGCCACCACCGCCCCTCCCCGAGGCACCACCGTTTCTATAGTCACCCCGTGCCGGTGGTGGTGGGCCATTTCTGAAATGGTCCCTCTGCGTGTGGCGTGTGTCTTCCAGTTCTCTCCTGAACTCTCGTAAACTGTACGGGTCTTCCCGGACTTCCCTATAATCCCGAGGGTCCCCCCGTGCATCCCTGGGATCCCTCTGTGGTGGCGGATAGGCATCCCGGGGATCACGTTGGTCTTGGTAGGGATCCCTCATGTTATCCCGGCTGCCATAGGGTCTCCGATCGTAAATGTCATCATGAGGGTCATAGCGCGTGCTGGCAGCATCTGACTCTGCCATGCCATATGTACTGGGCCCTGGGAACACCTGTCCCTTGGCCACCAACTCCCCCTCAATCTTTGCCGTCCGCTCCCGGTGCTCGGGTAAGTTAATGAACCCGGAGAGGTGGTCAACAAAGATGGAGGCGGTGGCCGGGGAGTCACAGCGGTATACGTGGACGTGGACGGCAGCCCGGGTCTGCGGGTTGTACCCCAGGTATATACAGGCCACCACATCCTCATCTGGGCTTAACGCCTGCACCGCATAGGTCACATCCTTAGTGGGGATAGGAGGGTACTTAAGCTTTTCCTTTTTGTTCTTCTTCCTCTCAATAACTTGCGTAATTTTCAACTCCTTCCTCGTGGCCTCGATGGTGAGTTTTGGTAGCTCCTCGTTGTAGCGCCGGTCGATGAGCTCGCGAACGATTGGTTCGACAAACTCCCGGCCGCGGATGCCACGACATTCTTTCCACCCGAGGTAGAACACATAAAACTGGGCCTTCCCTTTGTTGCTGGCCATTTTGCTGACAGTAGGTGTCAGTACCTGTGTCAGTACCTGGGCTGGGGGCCAACAAAGTTATCTGGGACAACCTAGTGGTCCCACCCACCCCCTGGTACCAACCGTGCTGATCAACGACTGACACTCCAGGCCAATATCACACAGGTGAATACCACCTACATCCTATAGTAGTAATATCCAGGGAGTAACACCAAGCAGAATGGTTATATATGGACTCTAAGTAGTGCCTCCTATGGGTGGTATTAAATAATCCAGTAGTTATAACCAGTTAAAGTAGTCACAGCTACACTATGTGAAGGTATAAGCCCCAGGTAGGGTCTATGCTGAGAGGCTTCATGCAGGACACTGTGGCAGCAGCAGCGGCAGGGGAGTCCACTGTGTCATAGGGAATCCTCACTGATGATTCACTGCATGAGGTGAGGAGGGGTGCAGCATACACCACACAGAGGGTGGGGTCCCACCACGTCTACCTCCTCACACTACCTGCACCCCACACCTGTATGTATAGGGAGTGGTAGTACAGGGGACTGCTATCCTGACCTGCAGCAGCACATGGAGAAAGGCCCACTCAGGGGCTACACTCACACTCACAGTACTAAAGCTGCTACAGATCCCAAATTACACCCTCCCAATACAGGTAGATCCACAGTCAGTCAGCAGTAAGGGATCAGCCCCTGCCCCCTGATCCTCCCTTACCCCACACAGCAGGGTTATACCAGGGTCAGGCAGTCAGTAGCAGCGGCTTAGTATAGATCCCATGTGGTGGTATCCAGAGATGGTAGTCTCCAATGCTGCTGTAGGGCTCCTCCTGTAGTGGTAGTAGACTGGTACACTGGGGGACTGCAGGAGTAATGGTGCACCTCCCACCACACTCTAGTGGTCGTACTGGGAACTAAATACTCACTGGGCCGAGGCGGGCAGTCTGCAGGTAGGTAGCAGGTAGGTAGGGGGCAGGTGGGGGAGTTATAGGATGTGGGTGCTGGGAGAGTGTAACATACAGGTGTGTGTGGGTGATGGTGGGGGGAGAGTGGAGTGTACTGGGGGGGTGGGGGTGGGGGGGGGGGTTGTGGTGGGTGTGTCAGTGGCACACTAGTCTGTTGACCCACAATGCATTGCTCTGCTCAGGTGAGGGAGGCAATTGTGCCAAAAGTATAAAGTTTGTCTATATTTAAAGTAGACAGCTCATGTAGATGCTTAAAGTATAAAGTTTGTCTATATTTAAAGCAGACTGTTCATGTAGATGCTTAAAGTATAAAGTTTGTTTATACTTAAAGCGGACAGCTCATGTACAGGCTTAAAGTATAACGTTTGTCTATACTTAAAGTAGACAGCTCATATAGATGCAGTATACAGTAGTATACACTTCATCTAGACTAGAGAAGTTAATGCAGATCTATGCCTAAGGCACACATTAATTATAGATGTTCAAAGTGAACACCCAGAGGCTCTTCTATACTTTGTGTTGAGCTTTAGGCTGTAGGTGGATGTCCTGAGACAGCACTCAGCATTAGAGTACTGGGTATCAGGGTGCACTATAACACTGACAGTCAGAGTGTGTAGGAGACCCTGTGTATCAGGGATCATTCATACACCCAGCAGCATATACAGTCCATGGACACTTTGTATACACCCTTCCTGCTATATCTTTATGGTTATAGGGCCCTGGTTTAAGTATTACCCTGAAGGTTTAGTTAGTACACAGTGTATAGCCTTTATTGGGTGCACCTTGGCTCTCCTTATAGGGTGGAGGCAGGTAGCTATAGATGAATTTCCCTCATTGAGTGACAAACATTGGTTTTCCTCCTTGGGTTGATTAAGGGAGTTATCCTTTATCTACCGGGTGCACCTTGGCTCTCCCTATAGCATGGGGTCAGGGATATAAAGATGTAGATACATGTCCTTCAATGAGTGACAAACATAGATCTTCCTTGTTGGGTTGAGTAATAGAGCACATATTGGCCCTTCTCATAGGGTGGAGTTGGAGGTATATATATGTATCCTTTATCGGGAGCACCTTGGTTGTCCTTTCCTGTCCTTGCAGTGTTGAGGTGGTGGTGTGTGGGTGTAGCCCCTGTTGGTGTACATACAGGCACGTCCTCCCTCCTCCAGCGGCACCACGCCCCCTGCAAACACCAAAAAGGTACACAATCAGGTCAAGGTTGTAGGGGAGTGAGCATTATTAAACAACATAGGGGAGAGGGGGGGGGGTTAGTGAAACGCTGTAGGGGAGTGGTCATTATATATTAAACAACATAGGGGAGAGGGGGTGTGTGAAACGCTGTAGGGGAGTGTACATTGATAATTATTAAACAACGTGAGGGTTAGTGAAACTGTGAGGATGTATATATTTTAGGCCACTAAAAAAAGAAAAGATGACTTCTCATCACCAAGCATTAAAATTTATGACGAGGGCGTATTTTTTCATTGGGGCCAAAATGTATGGGAAAATATAGACTTATCACAAACAAATATCACATTTCAATAGTTAAGAGTTTGTTGATTAATAAAGTTAGAGTGTATCTTATTCCTAGTCCACTGCATTACGGACAGTTTAAGCTTTAGTTTGGTACCATAAATGCCAATATTTATTCATTTTCAATATATTTTCCATCAAATTCTTAAAAAAAAAAAAGGTTTTCATCAAATCACGATTTTTATAATGCGTGCAAACCGAACACCCAATGTTGACGGTAAGGGAGTGATCATTTATTAACAACAGGGGGGGGGGGGGGCGGTGGTGGGTTTCCGCGCGGAGCGTGCGAAATTTTTTACACCCCCCCCGGTCAAGGGGTCAAATTTTTTTACCCCCCCCCCTTGGGGTCGAAAATCGGCTTGCGCGCGGACCCTTTGAGGCATAGTAACGCGCGGGCTTTTTTGCTCAAAACAGGGTAAATTTTTTTGCCCCCCCCCCCAAGAGGGGTCCAAATTTTTTTGCCCCCCCCCCCGGTCAAGGCGTCCAAATTCTTTTGCCCCCCCCCCAAACCCACCACCCCCCCCCCCTGTTGATAATAAATGATCACTCCCTAAACTAAAATAATGTACAGATCAGTGAAGGGGAACAGGAGGATGTATATATATCACGTCCTGACTTCAGGGGAATCGGGATTTCCCTTTTTTACGAAAACTTTTTCATCCCACAGGACATTTGGTCCTGCAGCTTGTCAATGTTGCAGGACCGGCTATCTTTCTGGAGGACCGAATACCAACATATCTGATAATTTATTTTAACTAGAAAAAATTATTGTACATTATATTTGTAATGAACTTATGGCCAAATCAGGATAAATGCCTAGTTTTAAACAATATATTGGCAAACATATTTCACGTTTAGAAACCCAGGCAAATTATTTTAGTTTAGAAAAGCCCAACATGTGACTAGACATTCAGTCCTGCTGCACTTGTCAATCTGCTGGACCGTGGCATTTTAAACCCGCAGATCTTACTGCACATCCAGAAACAGTCGGGACAGGTACTCAGCTCTATATATAGGGGCGCTGAGCCTTTAAGAGGACATTGCCACTGTCCTGCAGGTTTCGCAAAGACTGAATTTTGCTCATACAGATTGATGGTAATTTTCTCTAAGTTGGTGTGTGTTTTAAACATACTTTTTTTTATTAATGGCCTGAAGGATCGAGAGGTGACCTTTGACAGGTGAGGATATTTCTCAATTATAGTGTAGCTGGTCAAGCTATCAGTTCATTACCAAGTGAGGCAGGATGAATACAGTGAATTTATTGTATCTGCATGGATAGTATAATCAACTCAATAACCCAAGGTGTACCCGAAAATTTAGCAATATGTAGATACAGTGTGATATCTAGGTAACAGTGTATGATCAACACATTCACAACCAGAGTTCTAGCTAAGTATGCAGAGGCATCATCTAAGCTAGACTGATTTGTTAAGCAAATCAGCCATCTTCATATATGGTATGGAGAGGGGCACATGACCATCCCCACTAGAGACATCTAGTGGTCAGTCGTCACATACCAGAATAGAACCGTAAGAAATGACAATATGAATGTCGGTAACAACTTGACGTCGGTGACATACCGTAGTGGCTTGAATAAGCGCACCTGCGCTTATTAATTTCGATGGTACCATTTACCCTGCGCTTATACAAGACCTGCGCTTATTCAAGATACAAAAATGGCCTGAATTTTCATTTCAATACCCTCATTTACCCTGCGCTTATTCAAGACCTGCGCTTATTTGAGACCCCTGCGCTTATTCAAGCCACTACGGTATTCTCAGTATTAACCGTAGACTTTAACTTTGGTACATCATACCAAAGATGTAAAAGTGTTTAATAAAACTTGTTTACAGAAAGCCTCATTGATAGTTTACCATGACATTATTACTTGTATAAGATATACATGAACCATAACGGTATTTACAACGACTCGTTACAATAGTCTCCCTTATTGTAAAAGAGAGTAGTGGCAGGTAATACACCCCTTAATCCTCGTCAATCTAGTCTAGCTAGGATGATGAAATTTCACTTCAGGGTGTATACATTGCTATACTCCCCCCCCCCCCCCACTTTTAACTTTTCCTCTGCCCCCACCTGGATCCCCCATGACCACTCCCTATGCAGCACTAGCACATCCTGGTAGTCGGGGGGTTACACCCCCATCTCCTTATCAAGCTAATCCCCTCAATTCACACCTGGAATAAAGGGACTGATAAGAAATTCACCCATATGCGCTGCTCTGGAGTCGGGGGCCTAACCGCAATGCATTGATCTGAGGCAAGATGGTGGCCTCCATAGTCTATGGGGGTGGATGGCTAAATTCGACATGGCAACATAGCCATTTCTTAAAATCGACATGCGACATGGAGCTTAGTGACATGATGAAAAAAATAAGTGACATGACATGGGGTGTTTCTTAAAATCGACGTGGGACATGAGAGGTTCTTAAGGGCAACATGGGACATGAGAATTTAAGGGACAGGCGACATGACCATTTCTTAAAATCGACATGCGACATGGGGACCCCCCCATCTAGACCCCCTAGTCTGATGCGCTAGTCCCCAATAAGGGGTGTGCGGCCATTAAGGCATGGTCTGGAGGTTTAAGACAGACACACCTATGTTTGTACCGGGGCACAGTTAAGCTGCCATGACATGCTAACCCCCCCCCCCCCCCCACACACACACACCTCCATAGACTACTTGTTTTATGTGTCTGGGTCTAAAGTAAACCCTGGTGGGATTACAGTGCTGTATGTTAAACAGGGTCCATGGGAAATCCCTGCCACCCCTCTCAGGTCTGGGGTTGAATGTAAGCAAATTGAAGCTTTTTTCTCTCTAGAATCTTTTTGAAACTTCATCATTTATGGCCAAATCAGGATTGATTTATAGATTTACACGGCATATTGACACACCTATTTCAGCTTTAGAAGCCCAACTGAATTCTTCTAGTTCAGAAAAGTCCAATATGGAACTGGACATTCTGTCCTGCTACACTTGTCAATCTGCTGGACCGGTGGCATTTTAGGAGGACATTGGCACTGTCCTGCATGTTTTCGCAAAGACCGATTTACTTGCCATGGCTGCATTCATGCATCATGATGACTAAGAGCATGATGAATTAATGTACTATGCCGTCTTTAAAACCGGTGGATATAAAGATAGCCGTATCCGTACAGAGAGGTAGCTGAATGTGAGGGGTTGTGCCATCTCTCATCTCGCAACAGAATGGATCAATGCTATAACACACACCCATAACCTCCCCACCCCATGCTCCCCCCTGACTCATCAGTCCACAAACCCAGACTGGTCCCGCATACACAAACAGATCAGCTGTTGTTGCACACTGGGAGGCTTAGACATCAGTTATCAGTTTAAGGGTAGATTACTATTTAATAAGGGTGGGGGAGGGGTACTTTAAAGAGATGGATCAATATTCAAGGGGCAGATATTATACAATGGTTATACAATGAAATACATTTACATAATACAGGGCCAGACATAGCGACAGACAATGTCAGAGGTAGAGGCAGAAGTAGAGGAAGATGCAGGGCTATAGCGAGAGGCAGAGGCAGGCACAGAGACAGAGACAGAGACAGAGACAGAGACAGAGACAGAGACAGAGGAATGGATAGAAGCAGAGGCAGAGGCAGAGACAGAGGAATGGATAGAAGCAGAGGCAAAGGCAGAGGCAGAGGCAGAGGCAGAGAAATGGATAGAGGCAGAGGCAGAGGGATATGTAGATACAGATGTAGAGACAGAGACAGAGATTGAGGCAGAAACAGAGGCAGAAACAGAGGCAGAAACAGAGACAGAGAAATGGATAGAGGCAGAGGCAGAGGGATAAGTAGATACAGAGGCAGAGACAGAGCTGGAGAGAAAGGTAGAGACAGAGGCAGAGGCAAAGACAGGCAGAGGTGGAGGCAGAGGCAGTGATATGTAGATACAGTGGCAGAGGCAATGACATGGGTAGAGGCAGAGGTAGAGACAATGACAGAGGCAGAGGCAACGACAGATCTAGAGGCAGTGGCAGAGACGGAGTTGGAGATAACGGTAGAGCCATAGAGACAGAGGGAGCGGCAGAGACATATCTGGGGGTTACAGGCGGCATTCTCTAGTTTTAAGTCGCTAACAAATGTCTAAGTCATTTAAGGAGCATGAAATTTGATTAAACTGCTGGTTACATATAAAACATGGAATCCTGACCTGTCAAACGGAAGGGACATAAATTTTGTGAAAAATACATAGAAAGGCACTAAACCTAGATTAAGCCATACAGGCAGAGAAAGAGTCAGATACAGAGAAGGATGCAGAGGCAGGGTAAGAGGCAGAGCTACAGACACAGGTAGAGGCAGAGATAGAGACAGGGACAGAGACAGAGACAGAGGCAGAAAAAGATCAGAAACAAAGTCAAAGACAGAGGAAGAGACAGAGGCGGAGGCAGAGACCGTGACAAAGGCAGAGACAAAGACAGAACTAGAACAGAGACAAAGTCAAAGACAGAGGAAGAGACAGAGGTAGAGGCAGAGGGAGAGGCAGTGTCCAGGACAGAGACAGAGGCAGGGACAAAGGCAGACACAGACGTGGAGACAGAGGCAGAGAAAGAGACAGAGGGAGACAGATACAATGGCAGATACATTATGTATAGGGAAGAAAGAGACAGACAGTAAGTGACAGAGAAGCAGACAGACAGACAGACAGCGACAGAGGAGCTACACCTTCAATAATTGGCAGAAACAACTTAACGCCTAACCAATGTTGACAACAAGAAGACAACAAGTTCTTGTGGGTTATCTTTTTATCAGCTGTAGACACACTTCACAGACGTCCCTGTGTGTTCCCAGTGATGACACTGACTCACACCCAAGGCGGCCCCAGTGTCTCTATATGTCCCACATGCCCTACAGGTGCCAAATATTCAGGGGAAGGTAGGTGGTATATATATATATATATATATATATATATATATATATATATATATATATATATATATATATATATGTATGAATGAATATATATATATATATATATATATATATATATATATATATATATATATATATATATATATATATATGGATTGGTGCATCATGCCAACCCTTTGGGAGAGTCTCAACCTTGTAGGGTCGGCATGAAGCTTGAATGCAGCCCATGCCAGTTACTCGCCATGATGACCAAGGCATGATGCAGTATTGCATTATTCCATCCTTAAAGGGTTAAAAGATGTCCACTTTTGACTACTCTCAATGCCACTCCCCAATCCCTAAAATGCAGCATAACGCCTCAGAGTCATCTTCATCTGTCGTCATGATGCTGGCTATGAACTTGCCAAGCAGGATTAAGCATCAGCTTTTATGCTTCATGTCACATATACAGGCTTATATTGGAATTGTGAAGAAAAGTATTGTTTGAGCCCCCTTTAGTTCTGATTGGGGATTCATGTCCCTCTGCCCTCACTTTTTCCTATGTGGTAGAGGTAAGTTTGTGAATTTGTGTAATATATGATTGGGTCTTGGCAAATTGTTGGGGGGCCCAACCATATTCAGGCCCCCCTTCCTCTGTGATTGGGGGGACCGGGCCCCCCCCCCCCCCGCCCCCCCTTTTCCTACGCCACTGTACTGACCCTGTATTAACTCTAAAGCGTCGTCATTATACATGAATGCAGCAATGGTGAGTAACTAGCAATAGCAGGGCTGCATTCATCCGTCATGAAGACAAGGTATATCACATTACAGCATTATGATGCCCCTAAAGGGTTGACATATATAAGGTAGTCCACCTGCCAATTGGCATGTTGTGAGGGGGTGCCCGGGGTATATATGTGTTCTCCTGCCATAGATGATAGTACCATGACTGTATCCTCTGAGGCAGAATTATTTGTTTGCAAAACATGTAACAATTAATACCGTATTATAGCTTTTGCTTTCTTTATAGTGAATAGAATAAGTGAACGGAGAGCACAGCCTTATATAAAGGAATATCATAAAACGGCAAGGTTTACATATACATTTCAATCGCTTGTATAGATTGTAAGAGGCTTTAAGGATAATTCGGACAAACTGGTGGCGGGACCCTGTGGAGATATTCAGAACCATTAGAAACTCACTAACCCCACCTGGTGGATGTTCTCAGAATCTTTAGAAATTTACATACTCCCCCTGGTGTGTGTTGGTTCAGGGCTTTTTTTTGAAAACAGTTTAGTAAGTTTCCCCAAGAGAGCCTCGAACTCTCGACCCTCGGTTTCAGAGGCAGGCACCCAACTAACTGAGCTAACCTGGCAAGTGTCAGCATGGTCTATTAATGAGATAGTCAATGGTTTATGACTATAGTTTACAATGTTCCATTTGGATGATATGTTGGGTATTAAAATTTCCTAATTTATCATAGAAATTATAATGATAACACACTCTGATATTTTGTTATGTTACGGTATAGATATATAAGTCCCCAACCTATCACTAAATCTGGTAAGGAGTCCTTAAACCACAGCGGAGGGCCAAGACAAAGGAATTCACACCTTGGTTATTTCCACTTAGACTCACATAACCTTCTAGCTGTGGTTTGAAATAGTTAGACAATGGTTATGAAAGGGTAGGTAGGATTAACCACAGCTTATAAAGCTGTGGTTAATCCTACCTACCCTTTCATAACCATAGTCTAACTATTACATACACCATTCTTAATAAATGAATGTCATTAGGACAGAACTCTGTCATTTTCAATGTAGAGATACCCATCCTGTGGAAGACTGCAGTATCAATATAGGGTGGTCAATCACTTCCTTATTTGGGTTGAGCATTGATTATATGTTGTAAATGACATATAAGAAGTCTCCAGGGGTTTATATGCGATCACAGAGAAAAAAGTGAGAGTCAGCTGGACTCTCCCCAGGGTCAGGCACTGCTTGACTCAGGTAGGAGAGTCTGCTGGACTTTCACTCCATTAATGGACAGTCAGGCTGAGCCTCCTTTGATGGTCCCATAAAGTTACTCCTATTTGAGAGTCAGCCTGATCCTTGTATGACAGTCAGGGAAGACATATGTTCATACCAGAGTCAGGCTGACTTTCTAGCCACAGTCAGGCAATGTCTGACTTTGGGATAAGGGTCAGTTAGCCTGAGCCTTCTTTGGTTGCTACCAGGTGGGGACACAATACAATATTGAGATTTAATGGTATTGTATAAGACACCATTTTTGTGGATTTTGGAAATTATATATATTGAGATTCTGTGATTGCACACTCTTTCCTATTCAGGAAAATATAACAATTTTGTATAGGATTTATTTTCACAGATGTCAGGGAGGTAATATATATATATATCTAAAAAGATCATTCCCCAATGCAAATAAGCAACTAGCCTTACTGTACAGAAGAGATTCCAGCCATGCCTGACTTTCATTGAGGCCAAAGTCCAGCACTGCTAGACTCACATCCATATGTGAGTCTAGCTTGGCTTGACTCTCGATAGTCAGAGTCTAGCATCGCTGGACTCTTGCTCTAGGTACAGTCCAGCATTGCCAGACTACCCTTGAGTATGAAAGTCAGGCAGTGCTGAACTTTCATATGTGAGAGTCCAGCATTGCCTGACTTTGACTGCAGTGAAAGTCCAGCACTGCCTGACTTTCATCACAACAAGAGTCCAGCACTGTCTGACTTTCATCATAATGAGAGTCAGGCAGTGCTTGACTGTGGAAAGGCGAAAGTCGGGCAATGCTGGACTCTCGTTCTCATGAAAGTCAGGCAGTGCTGGACTATCTCTACAGTCAAAGTCAGCTAGACTCTCACATGAGGGTGGTTTTGGCGACATGAGTCTGACTATGGCATGTGAGTCCAGGTGACTCTCACATTTTCCTCTGTGATTGTGACATGATCTGAATGATCCTTAATAATAATAATAAAAACACTTCCAAAACATAAAAAATAGAGACTCCTTCTGATGCCATTCCACATGACTATCACTAGCAGTGAATAGCTGAATTCCTCTGCACCTTCATGGATCCACTTCTGTTTGAACCTTTAGATAATTCAAGACCCACAGCTCATTGTTGTACATCAACAAATACATTCAAGAGAAGATGTCCGATAGTTCCCAATGCAAGCCGGTGAAGTTGTATAGTTCATACGAATGAATCAGCTTACCCAGTCTCAGGCCTCGACTCTATAATAGTAGAGTCTGGGCAAACTCATATAAAAAACTTGTATCACTAACTTTTCCTCAGGAGTTGACCAATCAAATCCTGTACACCAATTCCTGTGCACAGCCTGACAGGAAGTAACAATCTAAGTATAGCAGTCCCACCAGTCCCATTTGCAGCCCTTGTGGTGGAAAAAGGTACTGGTTGAGCGAGTCTGCAGCGTACCCCGATGGAAAAGTTGGGCTCATGATCAGTGTGTGACCTGTGCCATTTCCATTGGCCTTTGTTATAAATGAGGTAATAAGACTGATGGCCTCTCACCCTACTTCACGCCCCATCACCCCCTCCTGCAACCCTAACACACCTGACCCATTTATGTGTTGGGGAGTGCTCATCTTTTACCAACAAGGGGTGATGAATCTTGGGTGGGGGCGGATCCATCAGGGGAGTCCGCCCCCCCCCCCCTTTTTTTTGGAATAAATTCTTTTTCTTACGATATTGCAATCCGCCGCGGGATGCCGCACAACGCTTTTCTGTACTTTTGTGTTTGGTGGACCTCTTCCCCCTCCAGGGGTGGACCCAGGAATTTGAAAAAAAGGGGGGGGGGAGGGGAGGTCACAAACACATACAGACATCTCAAAAGATAAGATACCCCTTTTTATGGAAAAAACCCTCTATGTTACTATACATACATGAGAGGGCTTGGATGCAAACAAACTGAGAGTTGACCGGTGAGGGGCAGAACTAAGGAGTGGTCATTTTGGTTGAAATTAATTTGGCCTCCCCCCCTCCCCCCAAAGGATCCAAATGTTTTGCTCCTCCTCTCCAAAGAATCTGGCCACTTCCTAGTTAGGATCCCTCTCATAGGCGGAAGGGTACCAGGGAGAGATCCAACCCCCCCCCCTTTGTTAAAACATGTTCATTCCCTGAGGTGTGGAATGTGGCCATCCCCAGTTACATCACAGCAGCACAGCCATTTGGAGATCCACTCTCCACTGTCACACCTGGCTGATGATAGACGTGCTCATGGCTCATCAGCAAGACTTTTCAGATTCAGTCTTTGCGAAAATAGTGGCAATGTCCACCTAAGATGTCACCGGTCCAGCAGATTTACAAGTGTAGAAGGACCAAATATCCAGTCACCTGTTAGGCTTTTCTGAACTAGAAGAATTCAGTTTGGCTTCTAAAGCTGAAACAGTGTAAAGCTATCTATCTATCCGTATTTGGCCATAAATGATTGAAAATGAATTGTACTTTTAATGGACAAATCTATCTTTTACCAGTGCACCATATTATCAGATATGTGGCTATCTAATCCTTCAGAAATATAGCCCGTCCTGCAACATTGGGAATTTGCAGGACCAAATGTCTTATGGGAAGAAAAAGTTTTCGCAAAGACTGCTTTTCTGCAGTATATCGACATTTGTTGGAGTGTCTTTGGTAATTGGTAATTTAAGTAGGGCGTTTCTACATTTCTCACAGCGGTCGCTAAATATGATGTTAAGCTAGGATAGCTTTCAGATATGGAGATATCAATACTGAATAGGGGGATGTTGTTCTCCAGTTATCGTGATATATCACAAAATAAATATCTGTTTTTCAATTATTCTACGCATGTTTAAAACTAAAGGTGGGGATTCTAAGGTTCCAATAGGAACCCCATTATTCATTCTACATCAAGAGGTCAAATTGAAAAGCGCCAGATTCTGTATCAATTTTTAAAACATACTATCCTATGTTTAATACACTGGATTTCCAATCTGAATGTAGCCCCATTTATGCCTGAAGTCCTCCAATTAGACATATTGACCTATTTTGACCTCATTTGCATAATTTGCATGTTTGCTCTAGATCTATCTAGATCACAGATTTAAATTTGTTGTAAAGCAATGACATCTAGGCAACATGATATATCTAGCAAATATTTAAAATCTGATTTGAGTAACAGACCTTGTACAATGCTATTATAGTATCTTCCCTCACGGAGAGGTGGAGTTGACATATTACGTTTGGCAAGGGAAAGGCCATCACTAGCCATTTGTGAAATAGACTTGCTCCAGCAAATTTACATTAGTATGCAAATTAAACACACCTAGTCCATGACCTGTCTCAGAATAGAAATACTCTAGCAGTTCTCCCAACTTCATGGCTGAAAATAGATTTGCAATAGTACTATAGTATCTAAACTAGAAGCCATCGGTTTTTATTCTATTGAGCCCCTAAGGGCCACAAAGTACTTTAATCGGCTATGCTAGAGCCTACTCGCCAGGGCTGTATTTATGTAACATACTGACCTTTCAGGAGTGTATCAATCCAGAAGGGTCGGCATGATGCTTACATGCAGCCCTGGCGAGTCACTTGCCAGGGCTGCATTCATGCATCACACCAACAAGGGCCATGAACTTGATGAAGCTTTAATTAAAGTAGTTCATAAAGACCAGCAAGTTAGTACCCCTCCAGCAACATTCACAGTGGAGCCAGGACGTATACTCAACCCTATATATAGGGCAGGCGAGGGTTAAAATACTCTCATTCCCAAATCCTTCCAAAGGAAGACTCTGGTAACTGCCACATGACCTTGAACTTGGGATTTGGGCAATCCCTGCAGGTAGGTTGGAATGAGTGGACAGGAACCAGAATGTATGATGGTAGTTCTCCCGTAATACTTTCTGGTTCCAGTTCCTGTTTGCTGGTTCCACACTGACCACAGGGATTGCCTAAATAAAGGGAAAACTCAAGTTCAAGGTCATAATGGTGTTTGCAAGTACCATTCTGTGCCTGAATGGCACATGGGACATTTCTATAGTAGCTATGTTTGAACATCACCTCAAATTTAGTACCCTTATCAGGGGAGGCAATTTTACAGGATCACACCCTTTTCAAGAGCGATTAAGCAAAAAAAAAAGTACCCTATCCACGTGAGATCAAGAGAAATATACCCTGATCAAGACAATCAATAAAAAAAATTATAGAAAAAAACAGAAAACAAATGGGCCTGGACTTTCTCCTAACACCTCTTTCAGTGAAATATGGTACATGTAATGTGTCCTTAGTGTCGGGATAAGTCGTCTGAGAGGTTGTCCAGTTATAAGGCTCCAAAATATACCCCTTTTTTGCCAAAGTTACCTTAAAAGCAACCCTTTTCAAGGGCCCTTGCTGGTGCGTGCCTTGGGCCCAAAATCGGACACTTTCCCTTGAAATGGTGTTCCCACATAACCAACACTGAGGGAGTGCTCCCCCCCCCCTCCCCGGGCGTACCAGTCTTTGTGAAAACATGCAGGACAGTGGCAATGTCCTCCTAAAATGCCACCGGTCCAGCAGATTGACAAGCGTAGCAGGACCGAATGTCCCATATTGGACTTTTCTGAACTAGAAGAATTCAGTTGGGCTTCTAATACTGAAATATGTGTGTCAATATGACGTGTAAATCTATACTTCTATCCTGATTTGGCTATAAATGATTAAATTTCAAAAAAATTATTTTATACTTAAAATGCAGAAATCATCAGATAATTGGCTATCCGGTCCTTCAAAAATGTAGCTGGTCCTGCAAAATTGAAAATTTGCAGGACCGAATGTCCTGTGGGATGAAAAAGTTTTCACAAAGACTGCAGTGCACAGGTTCCCTGCCTCTATCATGTGACTCATGTGTAGGTATTGTCAATGTGCTGCCTGTCATCTTGGATAAGGTCCATAGTAGACAGCCTCTCCCTGGCTGTGGTCCAGGTGTATGTATGTGGACATTACACAGAGCCACGTCAACTTCCCTGTACCTGGTATAGGTATGGATACATTCAGCGGTCGACTCAGGAATTTGAAAAGGAGGGAGCAAGGGTATGGCTCTAGACCGCTAAATTAGATATGGCTACATGGGCATTTCTTAAAATCGACATGCGACATGAGGTCTAGTGACATGCGACATGAGGCTTAAAAAGATAGTGACATGAGACATGGACAGCTCTTAAAATCGACATGGGACATGAGCATTATAAGTGAGATAGACATGCGACATGGTTATTTCTTAAAACTGAGATGCGACATCAAGGGCCCAAAGGGTCTAGTAAACACCAAAGTGAAAGTGTTGTGTCGAGGGTCAAGTCGGTTCAAAATAACACTTTTCTAAACACGCGAAAACCCTCTGTCCCATTACTCGTTTGCTTAATAATCTTGTCCCATATCCAGCAAAGGACTCTTTCCAGCAAAGGACAAATAAAGAATATACCATACATAAATAACTACAAAATTAAGGTGGATATCTCATGGTACGTGGTTACCTTTAGGTCAGTCTACCATATTGGCCAGTATCGGGGAGTGGTCATTTTAAAACAACAGAGGGGGGGGGGGGAAGAGAGCTGGTGGATTTGGAGGGACAAAATAATTTGGATCCCTTGGGGGAGGGACCCAAAAAATTTGGCCTCTCTTGAGGGAGGACTAAAAAGAAGTCACCACTTTTTGTCAAAAAGCTGGCACGATACTATAGCTTAAAGGGGTTGGCTTCGCTCAATTCAACCCGCCTAGGGAGGGGGCACCAACAATCGTTCTACCACTCTAGCAGACCAAAATGCTTTTGACCCCGACAAATCCAACACCCAACCCTGATATTAATTATAAAATGGCCACTCCCTAATGGCCTATAGATATACAATGGGTGTGGACCACTAAATTCGACATGGCGACATGGGACTTTTTTTGGCCTAGTGACATGCGACATGAGGAATTTTAGAGATAGTAACATGGGACATAGCCTTTTCTTAAAATCGACATGGTGACATGGTCATTTCTTAAAACCGACAGGGCGACATGGCCATTTCTTAAAATCGACAGGGAAAATTGGAACCCCCCATCCAGACCCCTTATACAGGTAGCTCCTCCCACCATGCAGACTGGGGCCCTTGATGGGGGGGGGGGGGTCTCATGTCGCATGTCGGACTTAAGAAATGCCCTATGTCCCATGTCACTTCATTAAGAGAAAATGGCGGCACCCAGCTAGGAACGAGTGAACGCGTGCTCCCGACATTTTCGTCGAAAAACATGAGTCAAACTGCCCCAAGGGACTGAATACTTGCAGAAACAACGCGTAAACACCTAAGGATATCAAAATGGCTGGAGTTGGAAGAGGGGGACGGAGACAACAACCCGCACGAGCAAAAGAGACCAGGGAGGATGACCTGCTGGCACCTGACGCGTCGCCTGCCGACATTATACATGCCGTCAACGCTTTAACCCGGCGACTCGCCACGCAGGAGAAAGCAACTGAAGGGATCCTCGGCACGATAAAAACATTAAATGAAACAGCGGTAATAAATGCCAAATCATTCAGTGATATCCAGACAAGGCTCACAACCACTGAGGATACGATGAAAGGTATTTCTGAGACCCTAGCTGAATCGAAAAATGCCTTCAAAAAGCAAGCTGAAGTGTCAAGCGCCCAGACTCGTATGTTGACAGCGCACCAGACTAGATTTGACAAGATGGACGAGGAATACAAGAAACAGGTCGTAATTCTAGAAGGGGTCGATGAAAATGAAGGAGAGAATCTACACACTGTCGTGAGTGGTTTATTTAATGATACTAAGGTAGGATGGAACATCGAACAAGTCGACAGCGTTCAACGCATTGGTAAAGTTCAGATGCGAAACAACACGAGACCGGCTAGAAACCAAGATGGCGGCGCCCAGGCCGAAATCCAAAATGGCGATGCTCCTCCCCGAAAAGCTAAGGCGAGAGCTATAAAAGTCGTATTCCACAAGAAAACCGTCAAATCTGAGCTCATGAAAGGCTTGAAGAACCTGAGACATAATGTCAGATGGACTAACGTATCGGTGGGAGATGAATTGAACGAGAGAGAAAGGCGCGAGTTCATTGATCTTTGCTCTGTTTACTTCTTGGCACGAGAATGTGGATATGACGCACGTCTGCGCCAGCGAGCAGTGATAATTGAACGCAACAGCTACCCTCACTACAGGCTAAACGACTTGCCTTTTGAAGACTTGAATTTGGAGCTCGCCACACAGGTATATACTGAAGACGGGCTGATGTTCCGCTCGAGCCATCATAGGCTGTCTAACCTGTACCCGGTAAAAATCACTTATGAAGGAGAGGAGTTTATGAGTGTCGAACAGGCCTTCCAGGCGACCAGGGCTAAGGTGTGTGGGAGTAAGAAACTCTATGAAACCATCATGATCCTTGAATGCCCATACGAAATGATGTCTGCAGCTAAGCAAATCAAGGACAGTCAAGCGTGGGCTAAAGTAGCGGAAAAAACTCTTTATGAAATAAATAAGGTTAAATTCTCCAACCCAGACATGAAAGACTACCTCCAATCCACTGAAAACTGGAACCTATACGAAGCCAGCCTGCACCCTGTATGGGGGTGTGGGTATCACCTTGGACAGGCAAGACAGTGTGTCGACGGAAACACCCCCGGGGCGAACCTGCACGGCAAGATCCTCGAGAAAATCAGAGCAGAGCAGCGACCAGCAGCACCTGAAGATCCAGCCAGAGATGAGGAAGGAGAAGAGGAGCCTGAGGTCGAAGAACCTGTACAAATCCAGCAGTGATCATCTTGTACTATCCTAAATATATCTAAATTACATATGGTTTTGACCCACTTTATAGATATTTTATTTCATTGTGTGTAACAGAAAAAAATTCTAACAAATCAATGTTTAATTTTCAAAGTTAATTACTTAGTTTAATGTTTGTAATTTGCATTTCTCTGAATCTGATTTCAAGTATTATGTAATGTGAAATGGCCAAACTGATGATATTATGCTCGTCAAATACTTCAACACCGGTGTAAAATATCAAATAACATTATGGAAGGCTTGTTGACGTAAAATGTATGAGACTGCAGGACTCAAAAAAAACCTTGTACTTAGTACCGGTATATTATTGGTAATGCATTTCAGTTGGACTGTGGGTTACCTTCACTTTACTAAATCATTGCATATGTACTCAAGTAATATACATATGAATTTAACTTGCTATATTTTCATTGTTTTATCGAAATTTGTACCTAGTACCGGTAGATATTTCCTTAAATGTGTGTTTCTAGTACCGGTAGATTTTGGTTTCACCTCAAATGTGTAATGCCATCAACAACTGCTAAATGAATGAAGTCTATGCTTTATACATGTCATTTGAGACTTAATTTAGTTTAAATATTTGCCTTATTTTACATCATAAATTGAGTTTGTTATGTAGTACCGGTAGTAGAGTAGTTAATCTAGTAGGATTAGCTTATGTAAAATGTGTGATTTTTTTACATTGACAAAAAACACCGGCATATGTATTTTTCTATAAGTTGAACGTCAGCCCTTGCTGAGGTACCAAATTCATACCGTAATTATGTTAAAAATCAATATTTAGATAGCCTAGAAGCCTGTGATTGGACGTACTTTGACGCATGTGAAGACCCTATCGAGTGTTGGGAGGTGTATGAGAACATGCTGAAAAGAATGTTAGATATTTCCTGTCCGCTTAAGACATTCAAAATTAAGGACAAATCTGACCCATGGATGACAAACTATCTTATTGAGCGATCAAATGATAAGAATAATCTTCTGTACGAGGCTAGAACTTCTACATGTATACTAACATGACGAAGAGCGAGGGACCTTAGGAATGCTGTCAATGAGGAACTAGATGTAGCCAAAAAGAAATATTATAGAGAATTGTCTGAAAATAACATTAAAGATTCGAAAAAATTTTGGGCTATACTTAAGGAAATTATACCTTCAAAAAAATCTGGTTCAAAAAGCATCAACTTGGTAGACGAAGACAGCAATCCTATAGCGAGCAGTGACACAGCCTCCTATGTAAATACTTTTTTTGCCAATATAGGCTCAAAACTTGCGGAGAAGCACAGAGAGCCTTTTGAATTCAAAGGCACTAGGTGCCGGGTTGACATGGTTGACATGGATTTTTCTGAAGAAGATATCATAAACTGTGTACAAGAACTCGATACTTCAAAATCATCTGCTATTCCTTACTTACCCACCTCCATATTTAAAGATGCTGTCTTAAATAACCCCTCTAGGTTCATAAAAATTATTAAATTATGTTTAGCAAATGACATATTCCCTGATAAGTGGAAAGTGGCGACAGTCACCCCCCTACCCAAGGGTGGGGATTTAACGAATGTGTCTAACTACAGACCTATTAGTGTTTTACCAGCACCAGGAAAGATCCTCGAGCGATTAATCCACACCTCAATGTCTGTCCATATTGCTAAAAATAATATTCTAACTGAAAGACAGGGGGGGTATCAAAAAGGTAAATCGACTTTAGACTCTATCTCAAATTTTGTAGATGACATCTTGGAAAATAGAAATAAAGGGAACATAAGTCTGGCAGCCTTCATCGACATCAAGAAGGCTTTTGATTCCGTAAATTATTCAATTTTATTAGAAAAACTAGAAGAATATGGGGTTAGAAATAAAAATTTGAATCTTGTAAAAAATTACTTGGAAAATAGACAACAGTGCACCACGGCCAATAACATTAAATCAACCCAACTACCCTTGACGTGTGGAGTTCCTCAGGGATCTATCCTAGGCCCTCTATTTTTTCTCCTGTATATTAACGACTGTATTTCTGTAAATGATGCACATAAAACTGTCTTATACGCGGACGACTCGGTCTTGTATGTCACGGGCAAGTCTTTAGAGGTCCTCGTCACGAGTCTTGAGATAGCTTTAGAGTCTTTTGTTAGATGGACTAAGGTTAATAAGTTAACAATTAACGAATCAAAAACCAAGGTTATGATTTTTGCCTCTAGAAAAAAGCTAAACAAGCTTCAAAAGCCAAAAGTGATGATGAACAATGTCCAGTTAAAAACTGTTATATCTTATAAGTATCTCGGAGTCATTTTAGATGAGGAGTTAAATTTTAATATTCATGTACGTAATCTGATTAAGAACTTGAGGTTTAAGTCAATACTGATGTATAAGGTCAAAGACTACATGTCAAATGATGCTCTGCTTCATGTATATAAATCACATGTGATTCCCGTGATTGATTATTGTGACATTTTGTACACAGGTAGTAATGTTGATTTATTAGAGCAGCTCCAAAGAGTCCAAAATAAGTGCATTAAGACGAGTCTTTCCCTACATATTCTGACGCCCACAGATCTGGCTCATGCCAAAGCAAATCTACCCACCCTTGTTAACAGGAGGATTTATCATGCTAAGCTGTACGCCCACAAAAGGGCTTCAAACCCAAATTATATAAAACAGGCTGAAAGAGTCACAAGACTAACGACAGCTCCAGTGCTGAAATACTCTATACCTAAGTGTAGGGCATATGAATATAGTCCTAGGGTTGTATGTGCGAGGGTTTGCAACCCTTTAGACGCTGACGACAGGAATATAATAATGTGTGATGAATTCAAAATCCTGGCAAAAAAAAGCTTGATGAAGAGCATACCTAAAACTGCAGACTAAATCAAAACCCCGAAAAAAGAGTATTCTAAGTAATTTTTTATTTAAAAGGGGGGAAAAATTATGCGAGTGTTTAAACATTTCCAGAATATTGCCGCTCATTATTCTCAGGTGTAGATTGTTATTTGTTACCTTCATATGATGGATAGACATGTTCAATAATGGTTGTACCAAGCAACAGTTTACTGACAGGTGCAATCATTGACTTTATTCACCAACATGTATAATATGTGTGCATCCTCTTGTCATTGAACACATGTAAAAATGTAGTATGAAAATGATTTATTTTATTGGTCTCACGTTGTAAACAAACAGTAAAACTATTTCTGTATCACAAAGAATCTACTTGCTCATGCCCTCGGGCTCATGTTGTGACATGAAAGGATTGACAAACGAAGGAAAATTCGCTGTAAAAGTCAAAAATTTCTGGTGAATAAAAGTTAAATTATTACTTAAAAAACTATAGAAAACCCCATGTTGCTAGTGTCACTAACTAACTGACTATTAAGACTTTCAAATAATATTAATGAGAAAATCGTACTCAGCTAGTTGGCAGCCCTGGTCATGCCCACATGGAGAAATTTTGAAATTCTTCAGAATAAAATTCTGCATTTTGGTGAGTTTTGAGAGCATTATACTATATGTTGCAAGCTATGAGGCCATTCTCATTCATATCACTAAGGCCAATGTTGCATGTCAGACTTAAGAAATTCCCCATGTCCCATGTCACTAGTATGGCCGTGTCCCATGTCGATTTTAAGAAATGACCATGTCGCCATGTATCGAATTTGGGGGTCTAGGGCCATCAGACTGACCACTGTGAGCCTTCCACTTACCCCCTGATGGTGTAGCTTGCCCTGGAGTCAACCACGTACCTGGACATGTTCAACTTCATTTTGCAGTTATCATATACGGCATTATTTCTATTCTTCCTTTGCTGGAAATAAACACTTAACGCGTACTTTGATACACAAAAATAAGGCTTATCCTGCATGAATGAAATCGAGGTGGACATCTTAAGGTACATGATTGACTCAAGGTGACTCTACCCTAGCCCCAGGATATAGACGAGGTGTGTGTCACTGACCCTGGACGTCTGTGGACGTCAAGTGTGACTGAGACCACTCCACATGGGGCCAGCTGGGGTACACTGTACAAGCACAGGCTGTAACTGAGTCCTGCTGCCATTGTATTGTGTATGTAGGGTAGACTGACCTAAAGGTAGCCACCTATCATGAGATATCCACCTTAATTGTGTAGTTATTTATGTATGGCATTGTCTTTATTTGTCCTTTGCTGGAAAGAGTACTAAAGTATACTATGATACACAAAAACAGGGCTTATCATGCATGAATGACTACAAAATTAAGGTGGACATCTCATAGTACGTGGTTACCTTTAGGTCAGTCCACCCTATAGTGTATGTAAAGGTCTGACACTCCTAGTCTTCGGTTTGAAGTACAGAGATTTGTAATTCCTACCTTTCTACTAGATGGTGCCACTGTCTACCTACAATCCCATGTACAGTGTTGTCACCTTAAGTGGATAGATGTCATTTAATTGCCAGTCATTTTATTGCCTAAACACCATTGCCAAAGAGCCCCGAAAATCAGGGCACCTTGAGCTGGCTCAAGGTGGCCTGTTTTTTTGTGGCTCAGTGTACCTCATGCTGGTCATCATAGATAAGATTGATGTTATTCAAATTACATAACACACCCAGCAGTAAAGTTGGGTTCTATTCAAGGGATCATATGTATACTTCGACCTCCATAGAGATCTTAGGCCAGCAATGTTCTTTAACGACACAAGAACAAAAGTTTAACAATTGCAAATATCTACTTTCAAGGTGATAAACCTTTAGTGCTGTCTAACTTTCTCGTCAGCATCCTGAAATCATCATGAGGTTGCTGATCTGAAATGTCTATATGAGGGGGTAATGTGGTAGGCATACTGCTAGAAAATTCCCAAAGGAATAGCAAAGAGAGCCGGCGGCTCAACGTGCCCGGGGGGTCAACGTGCCCCAGTCTCCCCTAGGGGTATTCAGTGAAGGGGGCCTATAAGGCTTCTTCACTGTATTTCGGATACAGCTTGGTACTCGTCCCATAACTACTACGTACATTGGCTGGATGCAAAGCTAATGTTATGATATAGACGGGTGTGGTAATCACCTAATTACCCCCATAAACTGGTGTATACACCTGTATTTGAGAATCAGGTCCCACGTAGTGACTTTGTTGATTGATATAGTGGTAGAAGTAGTAGGCTTTATCCTGAGTTGTTGTTATACCCACCCACACTGTATACTGATCTAATGCTTGTAGGTGTTTTTTAACTTCACTGAGCACCTACCTGAAAACTATTCAGCTCTATATGAAATGACATTATGCCTTACCGCTATGCCCCACTACAGATAATTGTTATGTGCCAATATTACTGGGTATATATTTGTAATACATGTGCAAAAAGGTTTTAGTAGCCATATAACTGAACCACGTGAAATATCCTATCTGTGATCGAAGGGTTAACACATGGCATAATTTACTATGTTGTAACATTATGCGATATTTGAGGGGAAACATGTATTGTAGAACATAAACACCAAATAGCCCACATACTGCAAGGTGAGTAACTCACTAGTGCTGCATTCAGGCATCATGCCTACCCCCTGAGGCTGATACACTCCTAAAAGGAACATAATGATGCAGCACTGGCGAGATACCAATTTAAAATGGCGCTAAGTTCATGTATTATGATATTACACACAATAAATTCCCTGACACATCGTGCATTCATTAAAAGGCACATGATTATGATAAAGTAGGTCGTCCCTCCACCTGGATCTAGACAATCACAGAGGGTATAAAAGGTAGCAGTACCTCAGATGTGGTAAACCGCAGATATCCAGGCGTAGTCTCCAACCCTCCAGTATGCAGGGACACCGGTCTCCACCCTTCCTGCCACCTCACCTGTGGTATATCACCTGTGGTCTTAGCACCTGGAGAATATCACCAGGAGAATATCACCTGAGTGTAGCCTGTGGTAGCCTCCAGCAGGCCTCTAGACGCCTTCACTACCACCAGCCCAGGTGACCCGCTGTAGAGAAGGTTCCACAAAAACTACAGCTCCTACCTGCAGGTGTGTACAGGGTCTAGTAGAGACGGGGAGAGTCGTGATCCAACACTCCCCACCCTGCCCCTGACCACGTGGTGCGACCAGAATAGCCGCCCTCTGCCTGCCCAGCCAACCAGAACCGGCCTGTGTAGGGTGGGGTTAAAACAGACCAAATATCGGGGGTTCTGCTTCTATGGAGAACACAGCACGATTCGTGAGAGCAGGTGATGTAGAGCCCCCCCCCCTCCTGAGGTTGGAAAATCGCTGAAATTAAGAGACCCAGGTCATGAAGCCTCTTTTCTGGGCTTCTTAACATATTGCCTATTTAGTCCACAGTCGCAAGGTCGCTTATATTATTGCTTTAGATCGAAAGTTGCCACCCATTTCATACCTAATAAGGGATCTGGAAAGGGGTCACCTAAAATGGCAATGTTTGGTAAAGGTGTTTAATACGTATGCAGGTGAAGTGAGTACCATTGGGAAGTGAACCCATAGAGAACTGTTTAACTTGGTACCAGAGAGAAGTGTATACCACAAACACTGACTGTATAGGAACAAACGATAGAAAAGGAATGAGAAGAGAAAAGAAAGAAAGGGCAGGGTGTAGGGGGGGGGGGGGCAAAGCCCCACAATGTTTCTGAAGGTATTTCCTTCTAACTGCTAATGGTATTCGCTACCCTATGGTACTCATGTCGGCGTGGTACTCACCTCTCCAGGATTCCTTACAGGCACCTGGTTTGCTCTGTTTTATTCCCACTACTTTGTGTATGTGAATAAAGAAGGAGGTACATGGGGGGGGGGGGGTGTATGAGGGGCTGCCCTCTGAGTAAATATAACTCCTGACAAAGGCTAAGAATGGGTGTGTACCTCTCCTCATATCTAAATATGGAACCAACACAGAAGTAGATCTCAATTATCCATCTGGTTGGAAGCGTATCAAATGTGAGTGGCGTGTTTGGTGGATGTAATGTTTTCTCAATTGCATATAATGTGTTATCGAGTGTATTATGCAGTGTAAATCTCCTATTTATTTTATGGAGTATAATCCTTGGTTCTGCCTGTTTTTTTTCTGATTTGTTTATTATCTATTCTTATACCGATTTCCGTAGGAAGTGGTGAGCTTTAAAGTGGATGTTTGAATACCACATTAGCATATATATCAACTGATGGAATGTCAGTGGCAGGTGTGTGTGTGGGGGGCGGGGAGGGGGGGGGTTTCAGTCCCCAAACCTGTCCTTGGGGCATTCCCTATTGATATAACAACAACAGAGTTCCACAAGAAAATATAAAATTCAATTTATTGTGGTTGAATGTGCTTATACAAACCTACGATATATATTCCTTTAGCATTGCAGCAAGTTACCTATTTTGTAAAAATAACCAATTGTATAATATTATATAATACATAAAAGTCTCAGTATAAAAACCGTCCCTATGCCACCCCACCCCCTCGTGGCCACCTCTAAAGGGATACAAGTTATATTGCCCCCTCCCCTTGGGCTTTAGTAAAAGATAGGCAGAGGGTAATTTCTTTTTTCTAAACCTTCATCCAAAAATATCCACCTGTAACCTAGTACCATTCCTGTCAATTCTGCTTTAACCCTTTGAGGACGGTATCATGCCTTAATGCATCATGCCCTTGGTCGTCGTGATACATGAATGTAACCCTAGCATTCAAGCATCATGCCGACCCTACTGGGTTGAGACACTTCCTAAGTGTCAGCATGATGCACCAATGCAGAACAAGCGAGTTACTCGCCGGGCCGACATTGGAGCATCATGATGACAAATGTCAACTTTTAGCAACATTCTATTCTAGGGTTGTGAATTTGACGACTCTAGACTCGTCATTTGGAGTGGGCCACCACCTGGGCTAACATTGTCAGTTAAATGAGTCAAGTGTTGTCTTGTGGGATGGTAACTTGGTAGGTCCTCAGGTAGACTACCTTTAACTCGTTTATTTTATGACCGTCACTTTAAAGACCCTAAACTCTTCTTATAAGACAACTATTTGCCAAGTTTGGATCCCTTCATTTTATCAGTGTAGTTTTTTACCCAGGTGTGGGAAAACACCCCAAAGTGGGGCATTCAGTGACACCTTAGGCCAAATAAAAAAAAAGTTTTGTTTCAGGTAACATGGGATGAAACTCTAGGGTCGGTAGGTCGGATTTTTTTTTTTTTTTTACCTTTTTTTTTTTTTTTACATAACCCTAAAATTGACCCAAAAAAGTATGAAGATGGGAAAAAAAGTTCAAAACTTTTGAAAACCTAAAATTTACCCCCAAAAAGTGTAAAAATATAAAAATTTCTTCAAAATTGCATAAAAAAACGTAGGGTCGGCCCTGTTTACATAGGGTCGGTCGGGTGACCTGAAACAAACCTTTTTTATTTTTTGGCCTTACACAGACTGTGACAGACAGCAGATACATCTACATGTACCCCAACACTCCCCCCTCTACACTGAAAAAGGAAACTTGTCTCCCGACTCGTCGAAGTGACTATCATAAAATAAACGAGTCAAAAGATGTCCAACCTATCAGGTTACCATCCCACAAATAGAATCTGGAGCTGGCAAATGTAGGGTTTTGGGCTGGCACATGCCAAGCGGGCCTTCTATCTCCAGCTAGAAGACCCGCTACCTTGTCACTTAGACAAGTCTTTGACTCGTCTATTTCATGACAGTCACTTGGAAGAATCTGGAGACAAGTATACTTTTTGAGTGTAGTCCGATGGACAGAATTGAGTTACGTGAAACACACAAATATTTTGTCCTGCCTCAGGCTTCATTCCCACACACCTCCCACACCTCTCACCATGGAGGCCCCTGGGGCAGCTCCCTGTCAGTGTACCTGCTGTTATGAACCATCACCTCCTCCCAACCCAACCCATAAATTGTACTATGTCACCAAGTTACACCATATAGCCATACTCAGATACAGTTTAGAGCTTATGTCATGGACCGTAAATTACCACTTATATTCCGCATCTCGCGTATTACCCGCACTCCGACTTCTATAACCCGCACCTGGGGTCTGAAAATTGCTGTTTCAGTATTGCACTATACTAACAGAAACCCTCGTATTAATACCCGCACCTAAACTTTTATAATATTGTATAACCTTCACTGGAGGATTTGGTTCGGTGAAATTACTGTATATTTCGGTTCGGAGTTTATAGGCTGGAGGGGGTGTGAATTATAGGTACTACTCATCATAGTGCCATCTGTTCATCAGGTGATATAGGATGAAGTCAGCGGGTATCAATGCATGGGAGGATGAACATTGATATATGTGGGTGACATATATATATATACATGTAATGAAATACTTGACACAACTTCAGATGGTTATAAGATGGACTATAAAATTGTCTTTGAACTAGCCCAAAAATTACTTGAAATAAAGTTTCTTTTTAAATTGGATAACAATTTCTAGGGTCGGCCCTCTTTTGCTAGGTAGGGTCGGATAACCTGAAACACACCTTTTTTTTTGCCCTAGGGCACAAACACATTGGACCATGCGGTCTGATGGCTGAACGTTTTCGCGCGAGTATTTTCACCTGATATCATTTTGAAAAGTTACTGCTTGAGTGTCATGTAATCTAGGCCAACCGGGAATCCTAGCTCATCTCTAGCATGACAACAAACACAATATAAAAGAAGTTCAACTTGACTAATGTGGACATAGATTATAGTGTTTCTTATGTATATTTTTAGAGTATAATGCTAGTGGGTACACTTAAAAAGTTAACTTGTCTCTAGACTCATCTATGTGACTGTCATAAAATAAACAAGTTAAAGGTTGTCTATAAACAAGAGAATCTGGAGCTGGCAAATGTCAGGTTTTGGGCTGGCACATGGCAAGTGGGTCTTCTATCTGACAACTCCAGCTAGAAAACCCGCTTTCTTGTCACTTAGACGAGTCCAGAGACGGACTTATGGGATGCTAACCTGATAGGTTAGACAACCTTTAACTCGTTTATTTTATGACATTCACTTAACAGAGTCTGGAAACAAGTTTACTTTTTCAGTGTAGGCTACAAACCTCAAGATAGTTTTAGTACACAGGAAGTATAGATCCTATATTTAAAGTGTGGCCCTCATAAAAAGAGACACATAATGACCAAAGCTAACCATTAAGGAAGAAAAAACGAGGAGAACTCATAAACTCTGTAGGGACCCACTCTAGAGAGTGGGTGGATATCCTCTGTTTACGTAATTATTGTAATTACATAGTAAACGCGTATTATATTTGTATATATCATCCTTGACCTTATTTGCAGAACATGTTCTACTTTTACATGATTTATTGGTCAATAAACCTATTCATAAACAACACTGTAGGTCTGCATCAGTGATTGTCTTCATAACAGCTGCTTGTATTGGAGAAAAATAAACTCTAGTGGTACCGTAAACCTTGGGTACAAGCCTATTGTGTATTAGCTGCACACCTAAATTTGACAAAACTTATAAGCCACAGAGAGGATATGAAAAATGCGAATTTAGCACTGTCCTATACTGATAAAAACGCGCATATACACCGCACCTCAACTTTAGGCCAATTTTATAACCTGCACCTGCGATCTGACTAGCGTACTAGCCGCGGCTTCTACCAGCGAAAACTAGAGACTCGAGATGTCAATGGGAAACAAAAACAATACACACAACACGTTATGCTTATATATATATATCCATTTTGGTTGAGTTAAATATAAACGCAAACAGCTGGTGAAGGGCCTATAGATGTGCCAGTGTCTATCACATTCTGATTTAGCCTATAAACATGGACTCCCAACAGCAACATTTACTTGGTTGATCCTCTCTCATGTATTCTACTGGGTAGGGCTATGTTGCTTAGATCGGGAGAAGTGTCACAGCTCTATTATGCTATCTATAGAGTGTATGGCCAACCCTTTAAGGATCGCATTGTGCTTTAATACATCAATGCACTTTATCATCATGATGCATGAATGAAGCCGGCTAAACTCATGAATCATGGCGACCCTGTGCCACTGATAAAATCAAAGCGTCTAAGGTTGTCAAATAGTCGTCTTGTAGGAAGACTTTTGGGTATTCTAAGTGACGGTCATAAAATAAACGAGTTCAAGGTTGTCTTTCTGAGGACCTACCAAGTTACCATCCCACAAGACAACACTAGGCTCATCTAACTGACAATGTTAGCCCAGGCAGTGGCCCACTCCAAGTGACCAGTCTAAGGTTGTCAAATTCACAACCCCAGAAAAGTTAACCCTTTATTGGCTGCAAACTGCTTTAAATGTGCTTGAATCCTTTTGTCAGCATGATGCATTCATGAATGTAGCCCTGTGAGTCTATTCGCCAAGCCTGCATTCATGCACCTTTGGAATTAAATGAATCAACAGTTAGGCGAGTATATTAATCATTAGTTCATGTATTATGATCACATAGAGCATAGCACCTTAAAGCACTATGCAGCCCTTAGAGGGTTAACCTGTGCACTATAACCTGTACTTCACTGCAGGTGGAGCTAACTGGGTTCTCAGCCTAGGCATAATTGTTGTCCATGTCTATCTCTATTTCTGAGGTTTGTAGTAGCCAATTCATACAAACATAGAGGTATGTAGGTTAGGGTAATTCCTGCCATATCCCCAAGTCTATATTGAGAGTATTTTCCTTGCAGCTATTGTACCATAGAAATAACCACAAAAGAGGTGTCTGTGCCCTACACATATTTGTTTTGTCTCAATCATATCAAAACATTGAATGCTTTACCTTTTCTAGCATCCCCAATAGATAGCTCTCAAGATTCTACATAACACGAATGTGTATTTACATAAATATGATTAAAATCAACATAGAAAGTATGCAATTCATTCCCCAACTTTATACAGAATGCAAGTTATACTGATGCCACCTACAGGGGGAATCCTGAATCAGGCCCTGGTTGATGAGTCTAGGGCTGGCATGAGTCAGGTTTTGGGCTGGCACATGCCAAGTGTATCTTTTATCTGACAACTACAGCTAGAGGACCCACTCTCTTGTCACTTAGAAGAGTCTGCAGACGAGTTTATTTTTTGAGTGTGGTGCTGATACACTCAGTATGATGCATGAATGCAGCCCTGGCGAGTTTCTCACCAGGGCTGCATTCATGCATCATGGAAGCAAGGGGCATAGCACATTGAAGCACTAATCTATCTTAACATGGCATGCACAGCAATGTAATATGCACTGTAAATAGTTAGTGTAGGTACACAGTATAATCTACTGTAGATCTACCATAGAATCTACTGTAGATCTACAATAGCATCTACTGTAGAATGGATCTAAAGTAGAATCTATTGTAGATTTACAAAAGATTTGAGTTTATATTGCATTTATTGTCATAGTGTGATGTCCATAAATACAGTATTTGTCAACTTGGTAAGTAAGCATGGTGGTATAATTCCACCTGGCTTCTAGGTATGATTGAACACATCATGAGGATCTGAGACATGACGAATAGACAGGTGTACAATTATATACAATATAATTATCAATGATTAGGATCTTTTACTTGATTTTCATGAGATGCTTTGATATACAAAAAAATGATGTTTATGGTATTCAGGCTGGTTGTTCTACATCAAACAACTTTGGTGATGCACATGTTTATATGGTGAAATTGATAATGATAACAATTTGCTGACTAGAAGAGCACAATTTGCGATGTACATATACACATGCACATACATATTTCTATGCATATCCATGCTAATACTGTTTACCTACAATAGACTGTACACCTACAGTCGATTCTACTGTATAACTACAAAAATGGCAACCGACTTTTTACAGTGTGCATGATATATATGTCACATGTACTACATTAGCATGTCTCCTAGTTGATGACAGGACTGACCCTCACAGTGGGGGGGGGGGGGGGGATTTTGTGTCATATAGCAGGTCATAAATGTGCTCGTGTTGACTTATAGTAGTTAATATACCCATCCGGTGAGGCAGAGCTGGTCAATGTTAGGGAGTGATCAGCTTTTAACAACAGAGGGGGGTGGTAGGTTTCCGCGCGGAGCGTGCAAAATGTTTTACACACCCCGGTCAAGGGGTCAATTTTTTTTACCCCCCCCCTTAGGGTCGGAAATCAGCTCGTGCACGGGCCCTCTGAAGCATAGTAACGCGCTGGCTTTTTGGCTCAAAACTGGTTAAATTATTTTGACCCCCCCCCCCAAAGAGGGGCCCAAATTGTTTTACCCCCTCCGTCAAGGGGTACAAATTGTTTTGCCCCCGCCCCCCACCCCCCCTGTTCTTAAAACATGATCACTCCCTTAGGCCCATGTGTGTGTCAATGGAAGGTTGCTGTGGGCTGTAACTAGTACACATATTATATCTTCGCTTCAGTATGTTGGTATTGTGGCTCAATACTCATTCTATAGATATGTGCTTATCTAAGTTTAGATTCATTATCTATTATATTTCAAATTATGAAATAGCTAAAAAATGAGAAGAAGCCCAGCAATATTATTATGATTTTTGAATTCAGCACCCTTGAATTGACCACGATCAGTTGGTTTTATACTAGCTGCTCTCTGAAGGTGCAAAAAAGCTCCTCAGTGTTATTGTGGTCTTTAACAGTTTGTGCACGTCATAGTTATTTAAAGCATAACTCGCTTTGTTGCCATGATGCATGGTATTATATTCTGAATCCTTATATAATATTGCCAACACCGGCCATACAATTAAATACCTGATGGCAGAAGGTAATACAGGTCTATTCAGGTTCTATATAAATAGGGAATTCCTGGGTAAAAAATCACAAAGATATCATGCAGTGTGTTGCTATTTCTTCATGACTTCCCGACAAAGGTATTCCCCCTATTCATGTGGCATGTTCCACCTCGGTGCGCTGACCGGTTCGTACCACCCCATTAATACACACACACATACAAAAGAAGCAAACACCATAAGACATTTCATGCTGGATAAATTGGTGGTCGATTGTCCATAAAGAATCGTACGGGAGTTTTATTTTTGTATACCTGTTCATTAGATTTTCCTCCAGATATTCTTCCTATCATTAATGAAATAGATAGATTCTCCTGGGCGTTTTTATACATATATGTTTACACTTTACGTTGACATGGCCCTCCCTATAGAGCAATAAGTCAAGAAAGGGTGCCTTTGAAGGGTCATGTTTATCAAGACAAGAACACAAATAGAACATCAATATCTAAAATAACTTCACTTTGAAAAAAGGCCACTTCACTTTCAAAAGGAAATTTCACTTTTAAAAGAAACCACTTTATTTTGAAAAACGACTACAACAAACAACAACGTCACTATGTTTGACAGCAACCCACTTCACTTTGAGAACAAAAGATCTCACTTTGAAAAAGACTTATTTAAATGATTTATTTATTCAAATGTGGTCCTCCTAGGCCAGCATGCAATAAGCCATATTTAAATTCTGATACTTATATAAAAATCCTTTCCAATAAATACGAGGGTCATTATGTAGATATCAGAATGTGCTACTCCAAACGATACATTACTACTTCAGACTGCATTGTTAGTTCTATTTCACTATTTTTCTAAAGGTCAGAAAAATACGATGTGAGAGCATCAATAAAGTGATTTTGACTTTGAGATCCAGCCCCCCCCCCCCACTACCTCCCCACCCAGACAACACGTACACTTACACGTGTCGGTCTGTGCGTGCAGGTATTCCTTTGTCAAAAGTGCACCTAACTCTTTAACAACTGCATGATGCGTTAATGCAATGTACCCCTTCGTTGCACCAATACGGCCTGTACCCCTTCGTTGCACCAATACGGCCAGGGCTGCATTGACGCTGATCATACAGGGTTGATGCCCTCCTGAAGGGACCGCATGATGCATGCTCGTTACTTGCCAGTGCTGCATTAATGCATGATCATGCCCTTGAACATGGAACATCAGGATCATGTTGTCTTTAAGGAGTTAAACTAACTACTCAGACTTAGCTCAGGTAGAGCCTGTTCCACCCCAATTACCTACCTTATTGCTAGGTAATACCATTGTCTGCCTTTGACATGAATTACCGGTATTAGATTAGGAAGCATATCTCCAGTCAGATCTCTTTGTGTATTGCAGTGGGGAACCACTGAAGCAAGACTGATGGTCGCAAGTCACTAAGATTAGAGAAAGCACTATATTATTCCACCCATCTAACTTCTATCTGAGCTCTTTTTGCCATTTTTGTGTGTGTTGACCACTTGAGTATGCATATTGCACGAAGGCAACACCAGTAAGTAACTCGCCGGTACTAAGTGCATACAGCACGTCGGGAAAGAGCTTAGTGCATTAAATCCCTTAACGTTTCCTAATTTAAAAAAACCCATTGATCTTTTATTTGAGATCTTTGAGATATAGAGATTTTGTGTAATTGGAATATGGTACTCAATTATGAATAGTGTATCAATTGCAATACAGGTGAGAAAAGTATACTAACATATCAGCATATCCCGACCAAGGAAACGCCTTCCTCAACCCTGGTTGGTATTTTTTGGGACACCTTATATTGCCCTGTGTAGAGAGTGGGACCCTGGAGGTGTGTGGTTATAGAAGGTAGGGTGTGTGCCATAGGGGCGGTGTCCAGGTTAGACTGAGTCATATACAACATATATAGAAGTCAGGAGTCCTTGTTTACACATAACATTGGTAACCCTTTAAAGCCTAATGTACAGACTGACTTTTGTCGTCATGATACTTGCATGCGGCCATGTCGAATCTACCCACTTGAGCTGCATTCATATTTCATGGCGATCCTAATAAATGATACAGCAGAGTAAGCCAGTGTACGAATTGAATGAAATTGAAACTTTTTTTTTTTTTAATACCGAGAGGTAGATAGGTCAATGACCTGTAATTCACCTCTACCTAGTCAATGGTGCAGTTTGTGATCTGGATCAAGGTTTCAAGTGGTAATAAAAAGAGGAAAATAATGAAGAATATTCATAAGTAGAAGCATAGACTATAGGAAGATAAGCATAATCAAAATCATACATATCAATACCAGTTTCATCCTCCATGTCCATACCCAGACTATGTAGGTGCTGTACAATGGGCTCCTGGTTGTACCTGCAGGGGTGACCTTGACGTCAAGGTCAGACATCCGGGGGTCACTCAGGGGCAAACAATGCCGCCATTGTACTCACACATGCTATATAGTACAGGCCATCAACATGAGGTGGGTTGCCAGTCATCTGACTGGGTCTGGGAAAACAGCGCTTTTTCCCCTTATTTTCTTTTGATACGTACCAATTTTTTTCGCTTGGTTAAGCAGATGGTTATTAAAAATTCTGGAGCAAAAACTCTGAAACCAGGCCCTTAATAATTGGAATGCAATTTTTTAAAGTTTTTTTAATTGGCCGGCTGGGCTTGGTACGGCAGATCATGCTGTCGGAAACCAACCCTTTTTTATTTGGCCTAGGCCTGACCACAGTCATATTGTGGTAAACCATATCATAAAAGGTACTACCCCCCCCCCAACACACACACACCCCACTCACCTTTACACATACCACACATGCAAGTACACTCGGATAGAAATACTTTGTTTCATGCCCAGGTAGATAGCAACAATAGACATCGGTACAACATGTAAAATTAAATGTTGCTACACTCTTGCCAATCATTCTTAGTGGACAGTAAATGTTGGACCAACATTAGAATCTGAGACTTGGCTAGCTTAGGCCTCTGCCTGTTGTTCCAGAGGTGACCCGTGCTTCCAGAAGGATGCATCTTTAACTGTGTGGTGACTAAGGTAAATAGTCCAGAAAATAGGGGGAGATTTTACCAAATTAACATTTTACCTCTGAACTGTGATGATCAGACCTATAACCATACCATTGAAGTAAATTATTTGGGTTATGAATCAAACCCATGATTTTCATGCGACTGCATTTCATTTCGAAAATCGCCTCGTGCAAAATAATACTTAATAATTACAAAATATTACCAAGTATATTGGTGACAATCCAAATGTTTTTCAGTGGCTACACATAAAGAAAACTGACCATATGTATGATAATAGGTACAGTGAACTTCGTTATAAGGAACTCTGATATAAGGAGACCTTGCTTATAAGGAGCAGATTTGTGTGGTCACAATTTTTCCCTATACATTTATATAGTAAGAATACTCTCTTAGAAGGAGGTGTTTTTACCTCAACCTCTGGTATAAGGAGGTAATTTTGCTCATTTCCTTATTTCATACGTGCAAACCTTACCCAGGGAAGTTATTTCTCAGGATTACAGTCACATACTGCTTAAAGCTGCCCACTGCCCCATCCCAATTCCCATAGAGGTGGCGAGAATACTTTTGTAGCTGCCCTAGGGAGGAAGGGAGATCAAAAGCTCCATGAGGGAGATCTAGAAGGGGGTTTGACTTGAAATGATACACACATCCATCTGAATTGTATTCAAATCAAGTCTATAAGGGTATAAGAGACACATGTAGGGAGTGTACTGTTGCAGGACCTTTATAAGGCTGACCTTGTTTATAAGGAGACCTTGCTTATAAGGAGCAAATTGCGCTGGTCCCAACGTCCTCCTTATAACGAAGTTTTACTGTAATTAGATTAACAGCCTATTTACCGAATGTCTGTGCTTGCCCATCTCCACGCTGCACCGCTTACGTAATGGTTGTAAAGCCGTCGTGTTACGTGTTGGCATGTGCCAGCCCAAAACCTGACATTTGCCAGCTCCAGATTATATTTGTGGGATGGCAATCCGATAGGTTAGACAACTTTTGAATCGTTTATTTTATTGTAGTCACTTCGACGAGTCTGGAGACAAGTTTACTTTTTCAGTGTGGTATAGGGATGGGCAGGTGCACCACAAGAGGAAGTAGATACTAAACAGTTAATCTCAGAATACCAGGAAGTGGCCTTGATCCACACCGGTTATACACAATTTTGTTGATATAGAAAAGGTAGTGACATTTGGGGAGCAACCGCAGCTTCTTTGAATAACACCTTTTCTCTCAGAACGCTGAGCAACCAAGCGGAACGGCCACACAGGCTGCTGAGACATGACGTCTACTCACACGGCATCTGGTGGCAAAGGGAGGAACTACCATCTACGAGATCCCATCTACAATGATCGGAGGAGAAGAAGAAGGGAATGTCATCTATAGACTTTCAATATGGTAAGAAACCAAGCGGGAAAGATGGTCAGCTCGTACCCGGATCCTGTCTGTTTGGCTGCTCACAATTATAATAGTTTCTGAAATAAAATATATGTATACCAGTGACTCTGTAGTCTTTTTTTTGTATTCCTCCGTCAACATTCTTTTGTCTCAGTACACATGATTATTGCTTCTCTTCTATCACAATGATATCGTATAACTCACAAACTGACACGTTAGTGATGTTTATGCCCATCATACTTTGTAGGCCAGGAAACTGTCTGTAACATTTTATTGCTATACGCGGAGATCATTGTCAACGAGCATATAACTATCATTATGTCATTAGTTATATATAGTTTTTTTTAAATAGGGTTATTGGTATGTAATTTACACGCTGCGATAAGTGAGTTGAATACGCGTTGGTCTTGTATAAACGCCGTGGGAAGGGAAGGCTTCAAAATACATCTCTTAAGCACTAGAATCCAATCTTGGATAAGCGCCTCCGCGGGGGTAAACATACCTTTATGCACCTTTAAATTTTTATAAACGCCACTCTGCGTAAACACGACGGTGTGATACCCAGGCCAATATTGGTCCACACATCCGGCATCTGGTGGCAAAAAGTGGAACTACCTAAAACCATTATTAAAAGGTAGTTTCCTTTTGTACAAGCAATAACTCACCTTTACAGCTCTATAAGTGCCACGTTGTGGTATAAAAAAAGGTTTATTGAGAAACATGTCATATCTATGATACGCTCAAAGAAAGTTGTCATAAAGATAGTAGGCAAAATAAATGCAAATATATAAAGTTCTTGTGTTTTGTGTTTAATCATAACTGGTTTAAAAACCACAGTTTGATACTTACAGCTTGACAGTCATGGTTGAAGTGTGGCCAAAAGCATTTTTGGTTTTCATTCACAAGAGGGCTCTAAAGGGCTGGGAGCTCAGCTCTTACAGGCACAAGATAGGGTGGATATGTTGTAGCTGGACAATGCTCATGGTCCCCTGTCCAAACACTGCTGCCCTCTGGTGGAACTGTTATTTTAGTCCATGTATGGAAAATGCTGAACTTATTCCCTGACAGCCCAGCTTTAAGGTCCATTTAGCAAGTACACGTATAGAAAAAAATATGCTGTGTTTAAGTCATGGTCGCCATTTGCTTATTAATTATTACTTTAGCTCTGTTCTATTTCTCTGTACGTTTCTTTATCTAAACTATAATATGCGCCAAAAAATATTGGATGTAACTATATTCTTGGTGGGACATAAAACATGGAAAGAGAAGTACATTTGCCCTAGACCCACACAATTGGATATAAAGTTGTTGCTCGTGTTGGGGTTGGATGGCGTCTGGTGACGCGGTAGTGGGTACCAACACAGCAGAGGGGGCTGACCCCCTGTGGAGAGAGGTGGAACTAGTCCTGTACAATAATATATCCTCATACTAGGGACTCCAGAAAAAATCGAGACATTTTAAATGATCGATTATTTTTCTTCTATGGTGTAGAATGTGATAAATGTAATCCAAATCTTTTAGAATTCTCTTTCTTTCTATCATAGAACCCAGACAATCATGAGTGGGGCTGTTATTTGGAAGGTAGTTATGTAAGGGGTTTGAATATCATTTGGAATACTGGAAAGGCTAGGCTGTGATTGATAGACTGTGTTAAAGTGTCATCGTATAGCTACAGGGTGGTGCTGCCTAGTAATATGTCGACAATACTTAAAGGCTGTGGGAGGAGGGGCTACCATAAACTGTAAGGCAGACAGAATGCGGCCCTGTGCACCCCCTCCAACCAACTACATAATTTTAAGTGTAGTGAGGTGTGACAAGGCTACTCTGCATGTACAGGTATAGGAACTCGGACAATCACTCTCAGAAAGCTGATAATTACCCATTCCGCCCTTCACACACTGCCCCTACCTGTAAGTGGGTATAGACTGCACGGTATGATGTGTGAACAACAGTCCCAATCTGAGAAATCACCTAATTGCCCATGCATTTTAACTGTGTTGAGAAGCTGTGAGGCCGCTCTAGGGTCATTGTGGTAAGGGCAATAGTGGGTCAATCATAGCGTAGGGCACAAGATGGATGCTCTCTGGCGAGGACAGACCCCCTTTAACATGATTACCCAAACACCTCAATGGGTGTGAGTAGAGAGTAAACCGATTGCCTGGATGACCCAATCATGATTATTATGATGTTATGGTCTGGGAACAGGTGAGAGCATCCTCTGATTGCTTCCATTTTTTAACATCATTTAGCAACATATTGGATCATATTACAAACCCAAAAGGGGATTCATAACTTTATACCATATACATGTATATAGACTGGTGGAATCAGAGCTTCTGTTTGGAGTTATGGACTATATGCGTATTACACATACCTACGTCCTCTCTAGACAAGTAATGATTGAGTAAACCTCAGAAGTTGACACTTAACTGATGTTTATGTTCATCAAGCCATTAAGTCCCGGAACCACATGTTGACACCAGGGCCGGAAATTGTTGTCAGCATGGCGGTATTTAACCATTTAACCCTTTACTCTTCCCGCGTGCACTGCAAACGAAGCACAGCAGCCATAATGGTTTTTTTTGGGTCATGTCTCCCCCCCCCCCCGGAAAATTTTGGATGATCTAGACTTGAAATGGTGCCTTCTCACTCAATTTGGGACACAATAACAACTCAATCTGTGTCTAGCCTTTATGATTCGGCTTGGAAAATGTCCCCATTCTCTTTCTTTCCCTCTTTTCTTCTCTCTTCTTCCCAATTTGTCTTTTTTTTTTTTTTTTTTTTTTTTTTTGGGGGGGGGGGGGGGGGGGGGCAACGCCCCCCTGGATCTGGCAATGTAGGGCGACATGGGACAAAGCACCAACGTGCATATTGAATCAACATGCGACCCTTAGAGGGTTAATCATCACAGTAACCATTAGTTATTGTGATGAGTGAGTAATGGTCCTCTGCAGCACGTGTGTAACATTAATACTGGACTATATGGATCATGTATACCATTGATGTATTACGCATCTGCATTATGTGCTAGCAGACCTGAATTTAAAACAGTTGGGTATATTTGATGTAGTGATTATCTGCTTTATCCAATCAGTGCGTTTGTAAAACATGATAAGGCACTGTAGTCTGTAACTTTCAATCAATCAATTTTCAATATATTCACCTTAATACAAAATCTACATATTAATGCAGCTACTTCTACTACTTCTAAATTTCCCAATCCAAGGCTATTGAATAATTCAGCAGTATTTTAAGCAGCAGCGTATTCAACATTATAATAGATAGCAGAACTTGGCTTTACACTCCAATGTTCGCTATAACTTCTAATTAAAACAAAATATCAATTTAACTCCACAATAATGGTAATTGATAAATAATTGTTACATTACAACCTATCTTATTAAAGACAGACTACCAGTGTTAATTGTGTATGAACCTACACTGGGAAGACCATTTCATCACCCGACCCCGAGACGTTCACATTGGCCCCCTCTCATGAGACACAGCATGTAGCTCTCAGGCCACAGTGAAAAATAATTACGGATTCAAAAGTCACTGGCATGGTTATTTTCATGAGTTGCCAAGACCTATTAAAGTTTGTTGGTAATAATATGAAAACATGATAATATATCAGACTTGTGACTGCACTGTCTGACAAGGCTCCTCGATTTGGGAATTCTTCTTTCGGCAAAACTGAAACATTCTGAAAAATGTCTGCCTGAATACAGACCCAGTGAGGCAGTACAGGAGGAAATTTATTCCATTATTTGCATGATCAATTTTGTATACAATTAAAAAAATGATGCTATTATCTGTGATAGTATAGGTACCATGAAATTGGGATAGCAAACGTACAAACAAAATAATTGCTGACGGTAGATTAGCTACAAGAAAAACAATACAGACTGCGAACATGATAAAGGTCAGGTGTTTGCTACTGTCAGATTTCCTGTTCTGAGAGTTATTCCTAAACCTACGTTGGGAATAGATATTCCTCAATGTCAAAACACTTAAAACAAAAATGATACAAAATGGTATTACGCAGTACATAAATACAAGGAAAACCCCGTAGATAATCTCTATGAGGGTCTCAGATCCAAATGAATTGCAGACATTCTGGTCATCAGCAGTGCTAATACCACAGGTGAATAGGAGTGGCAGCGCCATAAGGCACATCACAATCACCAGTAGCAATATGGCCTGTACTGACTTCCTCACAGTAAAGTAGAGATGTACCTTAAGTGGGAAACATACAGCAACGTAGCGCTCAACTGATATGAATACAACTAACCAAGACGAAACTGTTTCTGCCCAAAAGTGTACAAATAATATAAGAGCCAGAGCGATGCAGACTGAGGGAGTAAGCCATATACTCCGTCCTGTTTAAGAAATATAGACCACAACGTAAGATTATCAAATATAGCCAGGACCAGCAGCAGGATCATAAAGACAGAGTTCCTCATCAGGGAGCCATACACTATCACAATGATAACAAGACTGTTCAGTACTGTTCCAATCCCATATATGGTAATATTTGTGATCATATTCGCTAATGATATTGTCTCTTCCGGTTGATATCCAAGAACAGAACAGTTTCCACTGATATTGTAGTATGACTCACTGCACTGTATCTTTTCCATTGGATCCATTAAAAAGTTAATTTTCAATACTTCACCCCAGGAGTATTTAATGGTCGGTGACTGTCCTTCTATAGATATCTTATATTTGCTCTGTGATTGTCTTTTTGTATAAATTATGTAATATAATTCTGGCACCTAGTTCCCTTTTTCGGTTGTCCAGGTGTCCTTGATTCCTTTGGGTAACACTAACAGCTAAGGTCCCTTTAAAGGCAGTGATGGTGATCAAATCTTTGAGGTGAGGAAAAGACATGCAGGAGACAGAAACCCAGCCCCTTCACTTTTACAGAGAAATGTTTCCTTTTCATCCCAAAGTGCACAGAAATAGATCAAGAGGCCTCGGCAGTAGATTGGGTGTTGTCCCTCAAGCATGCAGTGTGCCAAGTGGAGGCCTGATAGTGAGTGTGGCAGTGACCCCCAGACACAGGTACATCATGTTGGAGGGTGATATACCTGTAATCTCATCTGTTGACCTTCACAAGGTGTATATAGATTGGGAGGCATAGTTAAATCCCTGGTACCGTAAATTCTCGTATACCATACCGTCGTGTGTAAGCGCCGGTGGGCTCTTCAATTTGGAGGGGCTGTTAGCCCGATGCTTATACAAGACAGGCGCTTATTCAAGGTCATATTTGCTTAAGCAACATTTGGAGGCCCCTACACCCCCGGCGCTTATTCAAGGCCAGGTGCTTATAGCGACGGTACGGTAGAAGCCGCATCTAGTACTCGATTCAGACTCAGCTTTCTTTTCATGCCACTATGTATATGGTACTAGCAATCTTCAGACTCCCTCTGTGGCCTAAACAGCTTGTCAAAGTTAGGGGTGCAGCTTATACGCAGGTTACACTTATACACGAGAATGTACGATACTTGTACAAGACAGGCAGCTTAGTCAAGATCAGTCCTTAGCCAGCTAACAAAAGACTTTTTCCACAAGGTTTCTCCACAGGTACCAAATTAGTGTTCATTGCCCCACCTGGTGGTTTCACTTCTACAAATGACTCTGCTGTTGGCAGAGTCAACTGCACTTGATAGAGTCAAGGGGGAGAGTCAATTTGTACAAGGAGCAAGGGGTATGACTGGAGTAGCTGTGACACCTCCACTAGAGTCATCATGACTCTGATACCAGAGTCAACTAGAGTTGACTATGGTAAAAGAGTCATGGCAACGCCTTTACTTCCCTCCGTGTTTAAATCGGTCTTCCTCCAAACCATGTGAAATCATTTGGAAACTTTAAGAAAACGTTTTTCGTTATTATGTAATTGTCATTATCTAATAACAAGAGCACTTTTCACGCCAGCGGAGTATATTTTCTGCGGAGTGACATTTTTCAAAATTTTCCCTCTAGAGGGAATTTCTCAGTCCACCCAAATCCTCCAAACACCTGTTCCTCCCGTTATATTAAGGCAGTGCTTAAGAGAGATTTTTCTGGTAGGGCCAAAAAAAGAAATGGTGAGTTTCAGGTTACATTGTCTGAAAATATAGGGTAGGTAGGTCGCTTTTTTTTTGCGTTTTTTTAGATTAAAAAAAAATTGGACTGAAAAGTACCCAGAAATTTACTCACAAACTTCGATGCCCACTCGTCGATGACCGCCTCAACTCATGAAACTTAAATAGCCCCAAAATAACCTAGAATATAAATATTTTTTCAAAATTGCATAAAATATCTTTGGGTCGGCCCTGTTTTGCTAGGTAGGGTCGGGTAACCTGTCAAAACATACCTTTTAAATTTTTTTGGCCTAGCCTACCTATTCAAAACATGGCGCTTCAACTCGATGGTACTGTAGGTAAACATGACATTGACTCACAGACTACATTTTTTAACATATTGCATACCTTTCACATTGGCGAGCCCAACAGGCCATGGTAAACAGTCGGTGAATATTTCATTGGAGCATGATCTACCAGACTGCATGCGTTTACACAGTCGGACAGGGTTTCTCCGTTCGCGAACTTTCCTTCCTCCAGGGTCCTGTTTCTCCGCAAATTTGCGAAGGGACCTCCGCAAATTTGCTTTCATAAATTTGCGGTGGTCTGTAAATATATAGAGCTCCGTATTTGTATGCTTAAGTACTAAAAAACGATTTCCATTTATATAAATAATTTGCAGACCTCCATAGATATATGGAGAGTGTATTTACGGACCTCTGCAAATTTGCGGACCTCCGCATATTTGTGGGGAAACAGCATCCTGGACTGAAACATTTGAACAAATGTCTGTCTAAACACAGACCTAGTGAGGCAGTACAGGAGGAAGGTTATTCAATGATAAATACCATCCAATATAAATGAAATTTAAAACATGATATCGATAATATGTCCTGAGAAATTCTGATAGTAAACAGATAAAAAGCATGCATGATTGCGGGAGGTAGAGTAGCAATGACAAAGACAGACAGCAATCATTGTATTCAGCGATTATATTTATGCCTGTGCTGGGAATACATATTTCTGATGACACCGTACCTTTATGATAAAGTGTGTGGTATTAAATGAGTGCCTGTCTTGTGTAAGCGCCGGCGAAAAACATGCATGTGACACATTTATGCTGTTTGAACTAACATAGCCTTCAGCTGGTTAACAGGTTCACAGGACCCATCCGGACCGAACCTGGCCTTTATAGCTAGGACTCCACTATACCCGATTTTTTGGGTCATTCTCACCAACCGATTGAATAGGTCTTTACAGTCTGATCAAATCAAAACAAACACATATTTCCTATCTGTTATTGTGCATGAATCGGCCGATTCGAGCCCTTTGAATGGGGCAGCATCAGATAAATAAAAATCAAACCTGTTTGATATGAGATCGGATGCCTTGATCGGCCTAAAATGCAAAATCTGGGCTTAAATCGGGACCTAAATTGTGTTCCATAGCCTTGGCAATTCTATTTTCCACATTGTTTATAAACAAAGACATCATTTGTAAACATAGTTCCTGTTTACTGTATATCATTGTCATGGTATATAACTGAGCCAGATTCATGAGAATAGCCCCGATCTGAGAATAAAATCGGTTAGTGGAGCCCCACCTTTAGGACGTTACATGTCGCTAAAACTCGATAACTACTTGTCGTCATTAAGCACCAAGGCAGCCCTAGCGAGTAAAGCACAAGTGCTGTATTGGTCCGGGTGTATTGGTGCATCATGCTGGCCCTTCAGGAAGTGTCTGGTACTCGAATGCACCACTGGTGAGTTACTATGCATTATGCCGTCCTTAAAATGTTAACCCAGTGATCATAAAATTTAGTTCAATGTTGAATCAACATTGCCTCTTTAATGTTCTGTGCCTATTGGGAAGCGCCGCGTTTGCTTGGTCGTCCTGATACATGAATACAGACCTGGCAAGTCAGGAACGAGTCAGTTATTGCCAGTTGGGGGGTGGTTGATATAGCTAGTAATAAATAGACAAATGCTAACACCCGTTGGTACCGTCTCTGTTGTATTTCACGAGTGGGGGCTAGGGCACCATCCCTTGAAGCCACAGACTGAGTGGGATGCACCCCAGCCCCCACTAGTGAAATATAACAGAGCGGTATCAATGTAGTTGGCATTTGTGTTTGTTTTTTTGAAACCATCTAATTAGATATAAACTATTTTTCTTAGCCCGTTGAATACGGCCACATGGTATTCAATGGGGGCATTGAATACGGCCTTCCAGTGCTTAAGCATAGGAGATCTTGTATTTCCAATAAAATGAATGATGAATCCCTACCTCACTAGTGGTGCATTAATGCATCATGTGGACTGCACAAGACTTCACCCCCCCCCCCTGGTACCAATAAATAACCACTCCATAAGGCTATAGTCCAACCGAGGGGACAGGGACTCCTATGGGGTGGAACCCTAAATTCGACACGGCCATTTCTTAAAATCGACATCTGACATGGGGCCTAGTGACATGCGACAGGAGCCTTAAATTGCTAGCGACATGGGACATGGACATTTCTGTGACATGGACATGTGACGTGCTAGTTTCTTAAAATCGGCATATCATGTGACATGGGGACCCCCCCCCCCCCCTCATCTACACCCCCACTCCTAATAAGGACACATATTTGGGATCACATTAACCATGAGATACATCGTTGATGCTGTGTTGACTATGAATTAGATGGGGAAAACTTATTATAAGCATGTCAACTATGCGTTTGTACTAGGCCATTTGGTACATATGACAATTGCACAACATTGAGAATTGGGTTGAGACACCTGTATTAAATCACAGAAGGCTGCGTCTCATGAGATTGGGCCAATGTCTTTGACCAGGTGCCTTTTTTGACTGGGTGCCATCATTGACCTGCTGACATAAAACTGTACTTAGGGCAGGTAAAGTTATATATGGAGATATAACCATCACTATTTTCTTTATTTTATCCTTTACATATCAAAGAAGGAATGTATCTTTCTTAATCTTTTTTTTTATGGTGGCCGGTCAAAGATGGCACCCAGTCAAAGATGGCCCGATCTCATGAGACACAGCCAGAAAAAGAATTGTTAACAAGATATCAAACTGGATTTTTTTGTAAATGTTCCTCTTTATTATCGGTAGTCAAATTGAGCAGTAACATCAATATCATTCATGAATAATGTATGAATGTATGATAATACTATTTATATAACAGTCGGCACAAACAAACTACCCAACAAGGAAGAAAAGTTCCAAACCAAGGCTCTATAGTATATTTGATCAAAAACATCAACGGTTTTCTCAATCACTGAACATCTAATCACGATCTACAGTCAGGATCAGTCTTGTAGGTCCAGCAGGGCAGTACAGTCAATGTAACTTCCGTATCATTCTTCGATATTGCAAAGCCCATAGGTGGCACTACGTGCAAAACCGGCGGCCATTTTGTACGTAAAACACTGATTTTGGTATGACGGCCTCCTAAAGATTGCTGATTGTGGCTAAATAAGCCTGACTTCTAGACTGGTCAATCTATCGATATGAATACATATTTTTAGACATCCTGGAGTCTTTATTGATTTTGACGCCTACTTTAAAATTATCATAATCAACATATTTATGTGCTACGCCTGAATACAACAAGGTAAGATATATACATCCCCCGACAAAATGGTGGAAAATTGACGCAAGTAGTTGATTGTCATAAACAACCAACCCAACCTGAGTCAGAGCAGGAGCCAAACAATTTATAAAGTTGTGTCACCGACCACCTTATGCCATAATGAATGCTTAACGAACACACATAAACAATATCAAGTAAACATCATTTTGATTGAGTCCCCAGAAATATCAACCAAATGGTCCCCGATATTAGATTGAGGATAAATTGATCCAGCCAATTATGACATATATCAATCAATTAGGGATTGAACAAATATAACCATGTACAAATAATGTTCCTTCTGGAAGTGGTAAAGTGGTTAGGTTGGTACGTTTCCTATACTTTTGGGCAGTTTCCCTTTCTCTGTAAATATGGCGATAACAATCAATAATAGTGGAGTAATACCTTGATGATACATGATGCATAATACCAAAAATACTCATCGAGTGTGTTTATGCATCCCTAGAAGCAGCAGAGAGCTGGGACACATAGATTGTACGTATAATAGCAGAACTACCAAAAACGCTTATATAATTCACTAAGAAAAAAAGCTGTTTCGCATCACCGTGCGCATTCCATCATGAAAATCTTGATTTGGGAAAATCTTTTTTTCTATAGATTCTTAATGAATAAATTGTTGAAATGTGGACAAATATTGACATATTTAGTGTCAGATTAACGCTTAACCTGTCAGTAAAATGTACAGTGAGCGAGGAATGACTTGCATTGTCACAACTTTCACCACTCAATAATCTCCTAAATACTAAAATACGAAAATTGTTTGCTTAAAGTCTGAACTTGCCTATGTATACTTAACCTAAAGTAAATGAAAAAAGATACCAAATACGCTCGCGCCATATTGTTCACTGCCATGAGAAGCACCTTTTTTTTTGAATGGCCAATTTTACCTCGCCGCTAAACACTTGCACATCCATCATAGAACAATGTTTTCACTCAGTCATATTTTTTACACCGGCATATAACTGGCTGCTGCTAAACCCATCAAAATCAATATATCAGTTCCATTAGGCATGTGCACAAAATATGAAGTGTCCAAGAAATAATGCATTTATAGTAACCTGTGAGATGGGTTCAATTAATACAGATGATTCAAAGGAAGATTACTTGCAATTGACTTAATCATATTCCTGAGTTTTGAACATACAAATGATGTCAATATATTCTAATGATATGGCAGCTTGGGCTAGGAAATTTCAAAATTCTCAAAACGCATTCTTTGTGATTAAATCTTACAGAGTGGCATATATTGATGGTTAGAAAGAATCCACCGTGTATTGACCGAGTTTGTATCTGTAATTTGTAATTTGTAATTTTCCTCATAACATAGCAAATTACTTCTATATATTTGAACAGTACTCTCTACCATTTAGCAATTCTTTGTCACATTGTCCTTTTTTAAAGAAAATTGCCCCAGCATACAATGATAGATCGTCATCCGGGACTTTCTAGGCCCATTAAAGCCAACACAAACGGACTGATTTGCATGCTGTCATCTTAAGTATGAAGTCATTCAAGGGGTATTTTGTCTGATACTTTTCCATTGGGTTCACTGTTGGTGGGCACTGATATCCTGCAGAAACGGTTCTGGTCCGGTAACAGCGGAGTAACTGCGGTAGTATTCAAGGAGCTGTTTCCACAACGGGCTGACAGACAACAGCTCCTGGTTACCTGAAAGGTACAACAATGTAATCTATCATAGATTTAGTTGAACAAAACTTGTCTAACTGGGTTCAGTTTGAAAAAAAAAGACTGACCAAATTTTTCATTTAGAATCAAAATGATTAAGCTGTCAATTTAACTTTAAATAAGATATTGGCTCTTTCTCAAACTACCTAGGACCCGACTTATGGTACCGGTAGATATCATAACCAGATGGATTTTGAAGCAATGAGAGATATACACACATTTCTGTAATCTTAACACTAACTTAATTATATCATATTCTTCAAAGATCTTATTAGCAGCAAACAACTAAGAACGACTGCCTATAATTCACCTTCTATAAGAAGTCTGACGAACATATTTTTACTTCATAGATGCATGATCTCTTTTATTTGTATGTCTGAGGATGAATTGATACTGGACATAAAGGTGGTTCCTTACCGATGATGATGAGCCCCTTCTTGGCCCTTGTTATGGCCACGTTCATCTGGTGCGGGTTCGCTACACTACCCAGGTGCTCCGCCATCCAGCCTTTGGGTGGTCGCTGCTCAATCATCTCAGACGGCAATGAGCGAACGGTTGACAGCACTATGTAGTCAACCTCACTTCCTGTAATTATAGCGTCAAACATAAGAGAATTTTTTTTTTATTGCATTGCGCTGTGCTTTTAGATGTTGTAGCGCTGGCTCTTAAACCATGCCAATCTGTGTCTATAAGAAGAAGATCTCCTGCTCTGTTATTATTATTATAGAGTTATCACCTCAAAAATGTGTTTACCAATAAAACTCTAGTTCCCAATCAGAATATCAAATCCTGAGATAGACTGGTCGTCGGCACACCAGTCTAAGAATGAGTACCATTTATTTGATATTGACATTGGCGCCAAACTCACCTTGGCTCTTGGTCACGGTGGTGACTTTGCTATCGACCTTGGGGTTGGACTTGTGGAATTGCTCGCGTATCTCCTTACATTGTGCTCGGTAGGGGCTTAGAACCTGGATGTCACCGTGAGAAATCCTTCTGTCCATCACCAATGCATTGACAATTTTAGCCTAGAAACCACACATAAGGAAGAGGAATGTAAACTCTATTTGTATTTGCAGAAAAAATATAAAGAAGGAGTTAGGAGTAACTGGCAAGTGCCACATCTGCATGAATCATACATATTATAAATAGAGTTGCATTGGTGTATCATAATGACAATAGTTGGAAAATAGACATGAATAGTCACCCATTATCAAGTTTGTGATATGTTACAGTACAGTAACAATATATATAGAGAGATGTACATACAGCGTATTTCGCCTCCTCAGGGTTGTACTTGGACTTCTCATTACCATCTGCCGTGGTGATGACCTGAGCCTTCTCTTCTCCCCGGACGTCTACAAAGGCTATGGGATACCCTGTACCCCCAGGCCACATGTCCCTCAGGTCTGATGGCAGCAGCTGCTCGGATTTGCCGCACACTAAACGGCCATCGTAGAACAAGTCAGAGGGCACCTTTGCTATTGCTTCATGCTAGTAAATAGAATATTCATTAAGTTTCAGGAGCAGTAAATTTAAGTGTATTTGGCTTTGGTGTGCTTATAAATTCCTGCAACAAATTTTAACCTTTAATGGCCGCATGATTATTTGTTGTCAAGGTATTGCAAATGAGTGGCAAGTAAAAGGCCAGAGCTGCCTCCATACATTGTGTTGACCATTCAGGAGTATAGCAATGGAGATATACTCTGCAAAAGTGCATTCAAGTACTATAACAGCAAAAAGCCCTATGATATAAAATAATGTGATGAGTTTATAGGGGTCAAGCTGGACGTCCTATGGGCACATCCATTACTTAAGCTTGTAACTGGTGAGATAAGCACTGATTACATCGGTCACATGGGTACAAGCTGTTAAATAATGCACCCTAAAAATTCTGCAGTGAATGTAAGGTGTTATCTGATTGGCTGATAATGCAGTCAGCTAGAATCCTATACTAACCATACGGTACTGGATGGTGAGCAAGTCTGTCTCCTTGACGTAGCGTTCAAACAGAGACTGCTTCAGCCCCAGACGCCGCCCGACTTCACTCTGCACAATGGGCTGCAGCTGGTGGTGGTCCCCGATCAGCACCACTTGTCTCGTGTCACACGACGTGAGCGGAACTAGCGCCTCAGGCTCTGTACACATGCCTGCCTCATCGATGATCACCTGGGGATGATAAGCAGTGGCTTACTTATGAAAAAAGGGTAATGGTTTCTTCATCACTCATTAAACATCTGCACATTTGAAGAACTACCCAGTGGGCACAAAATTCTGTTCAACGTTGAATCAACATTACATCAACATTGAATCAACATTTACAACCATTTATCAATGTTGATTCAACGTTCTGTGCCCACTGGGTAAGACACATATAATTTCATGGACCATGGATATGAAAGGAGTAACATAAAGGTCACAGGTGCTGACTAACTGCAGCAAAACACATTTGTTTTAAGGTACTTGTTGAACTGGCTCAACCTTAGAAGTAAGGATTCCACAGTATTTATAATAGTAAAACTACACTATGGTTTAGAGAAAGTACAGATCTAGCTAAAATACTATTATGATAAAGACATACTACACAGTTATCATTCCTTCTCCACTATCAACTTGATTCTGATTCATAGATAATTGATCTGAATCGATTCTAAAATACTTACCTGGTTGATCTCCGAAGCTATGGCCATTTTGATGGTGAGTGCAGCAGAACCTACGCAGGTAACAAGCACTATATCCGCCTTCTTAAGGACGTGTGTGGATGCTTTTTTCACCAGTTGTTTGTAGTTTGACACCTCCTCTCGCCATTTTACTTTATCTAGTCTCGTCCACCTGATGTTCCCAGTAGCTAGTCTGTCAACTTCTGCCCTAAACTTTCGATCGTATCGCCGGATTTCATCTGCTTGTCCGGGACAATGATCGTCATCTCGGATCAGCTCATGTAGGGCAATATCTGGATGCCGACACTCTTGCCTGAGGTTTTCCCTTTCAGCTGAGGACTTTAGGCGCCGTGGAGGCTTGTGCTCGGTAGGCAGTGGATACGTGAGTTTGACAATATCCTGGCTGTACACGCGAACCAACTGCAACCCTTTAGCCCTTTTCAGATAGCCTACAGATTTATACGGTTTATTATTTTATGTCAATTTATGTAAATGTTGGAATGAATTATAATATAAATATATGTAAGAAGCTGCACTATAAAGATGCTAGTTTTCAGAGTAATGTCATGGCATCGTTTTACAGAGGCACATTTTATGAAAGATTATAATGTGACTTATACTTAACATAATACATCATATTGTCTTAATTGGTAAGGCACTTGGTGAATAGAACAAATCGATGTGAACATCATCATTGAAGACTAAAAACAAAGCATTATACCGAGGAAGTTAGAGGTCTCATGTGGGCCACCATTGCTTGATCTGGTACTGGCAAGATAAGCACTGACAACAACTATCACAATGAGCACCAGCTGTTACGTAATGCACCCTAAAGATTCTGCAGTGAAGGCAGGAGATTATCTCATTGGTTGATAATTCACACAGCTACACACCTATACATTGGCAACAATGTTTTCTTTATGAAACTGTTATAGTGATCGAAATCAGAGTGAAAAAAGAAAAATACAGCACTTACTGATCACGACTTCCACAGACTTGTTGGATGGGCCGCAGTACAGGACCTTCCTATTGCAGCCTTGATCTGTGTTCAGTTTGGCAAACTTGATGGCAATCCTGACTCCAGTGACCGTCTTCCCTGTGCCCGGTGGTCCATGGATGACAGAGAAGGAGCCAGTAAGGGCCTTCATGACAGCTTGTTGCTGCACCGGATTTGGTTCAATGTATCCGGGGATGGATGTGGATCTTGCTTCCTGCTGTGACCGATTTTTTGTATGGGCATCTATGAAACAAGATTAGACATACTATTTAAGAAATATCTGAGAAAATATTTTGAAATACAGTATTATGTGCTTCATTTACAAATCGAAGACCCTCAGGATACACATTACAAACAGTTTTACAAGTGCTGCATGTCTGGATGAATCTGCTGCAGTTCTTACCAAGTCTCCTTGGTCGCTGTCCCAGTGCAAGAGATTTAGCAATGTCAAACTTGTCCAGGCTCTGGACTGCCAGAAGCATCCTCCTAGAAAAGGGTTGTGAAAGAAATGAATGCTTTTCAATGTTAGTTCATTTATGGCTATAAATGTATTTGAAAAATATAGCTATTGATCAATCCATATGTAATGATGTTACACATGCTTCACATTGAAATGCCAACTATTAACTCATCTAGACTTAGTTGGGAATCATTTAGAACCTCAGGAAGTGTATCACATATATGTACGTAGCCAAGAATATTCATCTCATTTCAAGAAAATAAGACTATCAAACTCGACTGGCGGACAAATATATTTTCTTGAAACAAGTGGTTTATCCGCCAAATGAGTTTACTAATCTTATTTTCTTGAAATGAGGTAATTATTTTTTGCTGTGTATCAGAGAGGTGCGTGAATGCAGAAATAGTGGGTACTGTAGCTGCATCCACGCAATAAACTGACAATGGGTATCAAAGCAGTAAAGCCTGGTGTTACCATTAGATTGTTAAACTTACTTCATTGGTAGAGGTTCCACTGTTGCTTCAATCGTTGCCTCTTGTTTCCCCAATAGATGTAAATCTGGGAAACGAATAGAAGACTGATGGACAGCCATGGTAATTGTAGTTTTGTGTTTGTTTTCGTCTGCCTCCCAACCAGTCAGTAAGCAATGTGCCACAAAGGTGATCTTGTCATCAGTCTGCGCTACTTTCATGAAGTCTGAGTCAAGGAATTTCTCACCCACAGCTATCCCTGGGTATCGTACACATAGATACCTGTAAAAATTAAAGATATAATGAAACAGATCTTTGGGATTATCCTGATAGAGCTTGGAAAAGCATAGGTCTCTAAAGGTTTTATGAATATTTTTGTTCATATGTCATCAACAGCTGAAACAACCATTTAAAAAATGTATATATTTTTGGTAAAGACATTTAAAGATGGAACTCACAGTTCTTCTCTAAAGTCAAACACTTGGTATTCATCACAGAATTCCTTCGAGAGTTTGAGTTCTCCGGTGATCACTCCATCTGTGTTCCTCTTCCAGCGGATTTTGACCTCTCTGAGGAAGAAGGAGTCATTGCTGGTAATGGCTTGGTAGGCTCCTTCAGCTTTCAGCACTGGCACCCATCGTGCCCTGTAGTCCACTGTGGTAGCATAATCCTTTGTCACCTATATTTTTACAAAACAGCTATTTAATCCATGGAAAATATATGCCAAACAATGGCAAACATTTATCTGAAATGTATGCATATACCGTATTCGACATAATAAGCACACAGGGCGCTAAAGAAATTATTTGAAGTTAAAAATAAACAAAAACAAAATTTAATTCTAATGAGCCCACACACCATGGTCATTTTCACCCACCTTTCTAGTAGTTGAGAGTTAATTTGGGCTAAAGACATATTTTAGGTTTGTATAGTCTGAAATTGGGCCAAAAATGGGGGTGTGCACTTATCAGAGAATGTGCACTTATCACGATATTGAATATGGTAATTTGCATATTATTTGATACAAACTGAGACATTAGAAAAATCCAATACTGATGAGAGGTATTTCTGATAAAGCTTACCCTCAACACAGCCGTCTGTGCAAAGCAGGTGATAGGATCCTGGCGATGTTCTACGCAGATGTCCAGGTCATCAGTGAGGTTGAACAGTTGTATGTGTGGGGTCAGCTCTTTCTGAAGAGGGCTGGATATCAGCTGTACCCGATGGACCTGTGCTGGGGACACCTTCAGCAGCAGTTTGATGCTTTTCTCACACTGATCTCCACTGCTAGCCTTGGTTTTATTCCAGCTTCACCAAAAGATTTATCGTGATTAGACATCAGCATACTTTCTCTGGGACTATGAGGTTAAATAGCCACTTAACAAATTTACCACTTTGCTTTATCTGAATTTGGTGTTAACATCACTTTTAGGAAAATGCTCTAAAGCCATCAGCATTAAAGTTAGGGTTTTAGCTGCCTGCTAAACACTTAATCTCTAAAATCATCTAAGATTGTGAAGAAAACAACTAATATAAATGTATCTACCTGATTGACTCCAGAAGTTTGTCCACCTCAGATCGTAGATCGTCCAATTTGTCCTTTTTGATGCAGCTGGTAAGTGTTTGCCACTGTAGGCTGGGAATCTGGGTCACAAAGCTGCATTAACAAAGAAGGATTTCTTGAGGAATGGGCTCAACAGATAATGACTCAATTTCAAATTCAGGTCCAACGAATATGCCAAATCAATAAAGGTTTAAAATCTATGACCGGCTGACATCTATGACTGACTGACATCTATGACTGACTGATGTCTATCATGGGGTAACTTGGATCACACCCAATCTTTTTTTGTAGTCTATAGTTAAGGGTGGTGTCCTACTATAAAGAGGACATGTTTTTTGCCAGTTTTAGAGGAGTGTCTTTTGCCAGATTCCTGTAAACGTACATATTTTTGTGTGTATACATTTTCGCGATTTTGCTAAAAAGTGCATTTTCGCGAGTATTTAAATTCGTGAATTTTGGAATATGGTACTATATTGGATAAATATTCGCTCTGTATATATTTTTGTGATTTTTTAAAATCCCTAAAAATCATGAAAATATGTACAGCGCAAAAATATCTACATTAACAGTAGTTATAAACGTTAGCCTGTTATAGACGTAAGTCAGTCATACACGTCTGCTGATCACAGATTTTGAAGCTGTATCGATTTGTTGGCTTAGAAGGCAAAATATATTCTATTACACTATTGTGAAACAGATCAGAACTGACTTACCGAAATGGATCCAGTGTGATTTCCAAGGAATCAGCATTGGCACTCGGGACAAAGTCACTGCTGTATTTCTTGTAATAGTAGACTTGCGCCTCCCAACAAAGCTCAACCTCCTGTTGTTCCCCATCATATATTGGCAGCGTCTGCAGGTCCAGACTCCTGTATGGCAGAGACCCAACTGATAATGGGATATCCTTCAGTGTTGGAAACCGAAGAAAAACCCTGTCTTCTTCGACGCTTTTCACAATTGGGTACAGAACCAAGGGTTGTTCTTTCATTGTGACATTCAACTGCAGTGACCTTGAGTCTTCCTCATACCTACTTTGTTTTATTGACTGATCATTACACTCGTCACAGATCTGCTGGATATCAGCTACTTTGTACGTCGGAGCTTTTCTCTCAAGTACAGCTTTTAGGAGCCTGTGTGCAACGATGTCAATGTACCTGCGTATGGGTGAGGTGAAGTGTAGGTATGGCATCAGCCGAAGGGAAGCATGGCCAGGAGGTGGTTCAGGATCAAGATATGCGAAACACTTGTATTCCGCCCTTCTCTGGATGTCTCTGTAGGCAAGCTCAGCAGCCGCTAGTTCAGGCTGTAGCATACTTGTAGCCAACAAGTTACGTAGTCCCTTGTCATCATTCCTTGCTGAAGCATCTTTCAGACGGGAGAGGAATTGGTAAGTGATGATTTGAGTATCTCCTTGCGGATCTCCTGTGCATTGGCATGCATCAATGCAGTTGCATGATTCTGGGGGTCTGAACGATGAAATTGCTCTTTCCAATGCTAGAGATTGCTTAGCACTTTTATAGTGCAGGCCGCACCACTTATTCAGAGATTCCTCCTTTGGTGGATACTGGACCCGCAGAGGTACATATCTGTTCACTTCATGAAGCAGTATTTTGGCAATTTCATGATTTGCCCTGATCATCATTTCCTCAATAAGACGACGTGCATCAAGATTAATCAGTTCATAGGGTTTTATAGCATGACTGCTGTCTCCAAGTCTGTCATGACGCCACTTCTTTGCAACTTTGTCAAGTAGTTTCAATTTGTCTACTAATTCATCCGGGAACGTTGCCATGTTTTGGTCATCAAGAATCTGCTGGGCTTCCTTGTAGGTTAGCTGGTGCTTATTGCATACAACACTTTTAGAAACCTGAACTGGTTCTAGCTGTTTGAAATGTTGGTTATCTACATGGAGGATCACAGACACAGCCATTCGTTCCTCATCCTGGTTTAGACTGCATAGATCTGAACTGAGTCTAGGTGGTAGCATGGTGACCGGGGGCCCAGCTGGCTGGTAGTATGTCATGCAGCGCTCTCTGGCTTCCTGGTCAATGTGACTGTCTTGTGGTACAAACTGGCTAACGTCTGCTATGTGAATGCCAATTTCCAAACTGTCTTCATTTTGCTTCACACTAAGTGCATCATCAAGATCAACTGCCCCTTGTGGATCAATGGTAAATGTCAGATTGTCAGTATAGTTACGGCGCCATCCCTTTTCCAATTCAGGTAGCTGGAAATCATCACTGTACAGTTCCTGCATTTCTGACATTGTGTTGGTTTGGTATTTCTCATAGAGATTGTATTCCAGCTTCATGACCATTTCACCATCCTCAATTCCTTGTGGAGCAGGTACCACATCAACTGCTACTCCAAGAGGTAAAGGACACTTTGCCTTCCATTTCAGGATTCGTACAAGAAAGAGCTTGCTGGATGGGTTGGCATAATCCAAGGGCTCATACTTCTTGATCTGTATACCTTCGTGTTTCTTCTTATTGTAGACTGCGATCTTCCCTTTAGGATGATGATCGTGAATGAGGTTCCTGATTAGAGGAATGCCTTTGTTCAAAGGTATGAATACTTTTGGGTCGACAGGATCAATCCTGCAGATGCACAGTTTGACATTCATCCCTTTTCTCAGGATCCCTATGACTTCTCCCTCAGGACAGCCATCTTTTGTTTCATCTGATTTGACAACCTTAACAAGAACTTCATCTCCGTCAAAAGCTCGATTACAAAGTTGACGACTGGGAATGTTGATGTTATCGATCTTGTCATGATGGTTCAGGTTTTGAGCAACCCTTCTTTGGGCTCCTTTGATCATGATGAGGCATCTCTTGTAAGTATTGGGGTCTTCTCTAAGAAATGTGAGCATCTCTTCCTCATCATGTTCTTGGTATATTTTTGATCTTCCATCATCATCATCTTCATCACTGCTGTCATATTCATCAGTATCATACCTCTTGCGACCTCTTGTAGTGTCTATCAAGGGTACCGGCTTCCACTTGATCTTTTTCCTCTTTTGTTGGACATGACTTGCACCTCTGTCTGGACTGTCCCTCTTCCACGATACAAAGATTTCACCCTCCATTGGCTTTGTGTTGGCGTCGTTTTCATCATTGCTCACATCTGTGTTTGCTGGAGGTTCTCTTTTCTGCTTCAATTGTTGAAGAATTTCGTCAGCCTCCATGTCAGTGACATTAAAGACTTCATCGGATATGGCATAGACATTTTCTTTTGCTCCCAGCCCATTTTGAAGATTTCCAGTTTGTCCATGAGTTTTGAGTAGGAGAGCACTTTGATAGAAGCTATCATTGTTGCTGCAGAAGTCCAAGTATGATTTCCAGACAGGCATGCAGTATCCAAAAGACGTGAGAGAGGATGGGTCCCCTACAACCGCAACTTGACAACTTGCTCGTGTCATTGCTGTATTTACCAAGCGGACATCAGAATGGAAACCAAATGTTTCTTCGTTTTTTGAATTCACAATGCCATGATGTGTCCTGACGATGCTAAGGAAAACAGCATGGAATTGGTCGCCTAGAAAATGAATTTGCCATAATGAGTTATAACCGACACTGTGAATATAACACATGATAATACCTGTGGTAATTTCATGGAAGTTTGTGTGTTTTTTCTATTTGGAAAAATGATTTAGACTTTTACATTTCTATTAAAACAAAAATCTTCTCCCTACTGCCTATAATATTCATAAAAGTGTTACCTTGCACATCAGCCACCTTGGACACTGTGATGGCTTTAAAGTGTGCCTTGCGTGCCACTAGAGCTGCCTTTATTTTCTTCACCTAGCACAAAAGGTATTATGAAATGATTACAGATCAGGGTTTGTTGTTTTTCTGTACCCATTTTTCTTTCCTTCAAATGGGAAACACAAAAGAACAACCAACACAGATTGAATAATAGATAGCTATAAATAATCAAATCAGCATATTTAGCTTCCAGCTGGCAATGAATGACTTGACCATTAAAAAGCAAATCTAAAGGGATATTGGACCCTACTTTAAACAATAAAGCAAATATATTGTGACTATCACATAGATATGGGGTGAGATACTGTGTAGACATGTCGAAACTCCCTGTTGATTCTGAAAATTTACCTGTTGAGAGTACGGTGTAAGGACAGCTATTTTCTTTGCTGATTTCTCCCCCCAGGAACCAGGCCAGTTCTCGTACAGATGGGAGATTTGACGGACAACCTCATGTACTTCAGACATGTTATAATAGGAGGTGTTTTCTGTATTGGAGCTCTCCTCTCCGCTGGTGGCATGGAAGACAAGAGGCTTGAAGTCACATTGGAGTCCCCATTCACTCCGACACTCAATCGCATTTCCATAGAACTTCTTGGACAAAAAGGACATGATTGTTGGGTGTGACCGATAGTTGACCTTCAGTAGTTTCACAAGTCTCCCTGGGTTGTCTTTGTCGAGGTAGGAGTAGTAGCGCACCAGACGCTGTAGGATCGAGATGTGTAGTTTTAGCCTTGTGGGAGATATTGCTGCACTAAAGGACTTTGGTCCAAGCTGGAGGTGGTCACCAGCTAACACAACACATGTTGAGCTAGTTGCGAGTGTCAGCGGTAGAATGGCTTCACATTCAAGGCACTGACCCGCCTCATCTAGAAGGATGTGGGTGAAGTGTCCCCTCATGTTCTGGTCTGTTAACATCAGTGACGTAGCTAAGGTGGTCACTATGATGCGATGGGAATTGATAGCCTCCTCATCTGGTAGCCGGAATCTTTTTGTAAGGAAATAGGAAAAGAGGTCAAATAGTTCCTACAATCATTTTGATAGATACCATTTCATATACAGGTATTCCTGTACTGTTCCTGTACTAATAAAAACATAATTGAATTTATGTGAATTCAGTACTGAAACAGACATTGATTTCCCATCTTAGGCCATGCTAACAGCATTACTTAGACATTACATTTGAGTAATAATTACAAAAATCTGGGTACCAAGCACAAAGGTGCAAAGGGTCAAGGTGTATACATCTATACAACTATATGTATGTGTTAAAATGGTGACTTACTGTCCCTTTACATTCTTTTGGCAGTAGGGATGCATGTCATTGGATATGGTCTCTATCCTTCTAGCTGGAGAGTAGACCCGTAATATCTCCTCCATCTTTAGATATTGGGACTTGGAGAAGTGGTTTTTGATATAGAGGTCTGCTGCACTGTTGAACGAATTAGTCTTAACTCAAGCACTTTCTTCAACTTTCTTCACAGGCTATACAATATCAATAATATAGCATTGATTCCTTGAACATTATTGTGTTCTCATCAATTATTAAGTACATAACAAATGTTATATTACTTTATTTAATGGTGGTTATGATGACCACTATGCTTAAGTACTATGGCATACAGTGTTCATGTATCACATGGCCTGTGACGTCATCATTTGTTCAAATCATAATGGCCATTTATTTGCAATTAAACATATTTTGAAGAGTAAAAACCATGAAATAAAGGCAAAGGCCCATAGCCAGATGATTTTTGGTATCGTTCACCCCTTGGTGGGGGTGGGGCTGCATCCCACTTCCCCTGCAGCTTTGTGGGATACGGCCCCAGCCCCACTTCGGGGGAAAAGATCCTCTGGCTATGGGCCTTTGTCTATATAGGAAAATGACCAAATTCTGAGTAATATGGAATTTTCAAACAAAATGCACAACTTTGACCAAAAATCTAAAAAATAAACAAAAACCTAATTATCAAAATGACTTGAAGAGGTTACTTTTATGAATGTATAGTTGTTTACCTGTCATTCAAAGCACAAATTAGGATCCGTGAATCTGGCACAGTTCTCACAATTATTTCTGTTGCTCGGGCCAGTGTCTCTGTTTTACCTGAACCGAAGGGCCCATAGACGACAAGAGGTGGCGTGTATGCTCTGCCAGTGTTGGTCATGTGTTCAACGATTTCCAGCTGAGTTGTATTCAGGAAACTTGATCTGAAATAAATTATAATGAATTCTTGTATGTCCTTCCATACCTTCCAACTGGATATTGATAATTCAATACTCTGTGCATGTCATATTAAAATAATGAGAAATATCTAATATGGAAGAAATGGAGTATACCGTATTTGACGTAATAAGCGCACACCCCCTAATAAGCGCACACCCCCCGTTTTTGGCTGATTCTTATACTAGAAATAACCAAAAATATCTAAATTTTTGACCCCAATTAAACTCTTAACTACTAAAAGGTGTCCATAATAAGTTTTTAAGCGCACTGTGTGCTTATTACGTTGAATACGGTATACACCAAAGCATAGAAAATGTCACTTGGTATCAAATAAATGTTCAAGGATTTATTGTGACAATATCTTTCAACAAATCGATAATCAAATAAAATCCTTAATAAAAGTCACGGTATTGCCACATGTGGCTATATTTTCTAGATAAACTTAATGTGAAAAACAAAGACACTTAAAACACTAAGTGGATGACATCCTTACCTCACTTTCAACCTCATCGACATATTTGATGTTTTCTCATATCTTTGTAGGTCTGGGAAGACAATGCCTGTATCTGGCAACTGGTCAAGACCGTAGTGCATCTGACAGAAAGGAAGCCGATCAATCTGCAACTGGACTGCTAAACTATGGTTGCCTCCACTGCTGAGTCTCAGAGCCAGGCAGCACCTGTGTAAATAAAGTAACAGAAGTACAGTCTCAATTAATATATTGTCGAGGCAAAGCTTGAAAAAAAAATTCCGTTGACATTAATGTTAATACTTTTAGTGCCTGATGCCTATGATATAATCTAATTCATATAAGTAGGCCTATGCGATAAAACCCCTCAACAATGTTCATTTAGTTATGCAGCAGAAAACTAAAAAAAAAATTAAATTATGAGATCGCATATTAATAATGAAATAAAGCGATGTTGGCTGCCATTTTGAGTACAGCCGATTTGCATTTGATTTTTATTGCAGATAAATCGGTACCCATATATCATACAACTGAGTTGAGATTGGCAAAGATAATAAACATATGGTTGGGAACATCCTAAAGGAATATGTAACTTTCACACCAGTGCAGGGGCTTGGTTGAGGAGTCTTCCTCATGGCATAACCCAGACTCAGTTAGAAGTGGTCAGTAGTAAAGTACAATACTATGGTGTAATGGTTAGCATTCTTAACTCTGACACAAGGTATCTAATAGACAAAGCTGCATGTTAAAGTGATAGAGATGGTAGCCACTGTACTTGCTCTACCGTAGGCCAATTGGAGTATTGCCCAAGTTACCACAAGTGCAGTACCCATTGTTGAAGTTACTTTTAAGTAATGCTCGGTATTTATTGCAGGTTATTTCGATTGAATATAAGTCTTTATTTGTGTTCTTTCACAGTGTTAATTTACATCTGCGGTGTCTATTGAATTCCAAGGGATCACCATTTTGAAATTCCTAGGCGTCAACCTACCCTAGGGAAGGTATAGAACAGCTGAAGGGTGCAGATTGGCCCATGGTTATTGTACGCTCCCCTCGAGAACGGTTCAAGAGTTTGATAGTCCTACGACTTTTCTGTTACCTCCACACAAGCTATGGTCAAGACATAACTCTTGTGGGACTGAAAATAAAACTATTTCTTATAAGATTTACCTTTTTGACAAACACACGTAAAAGTGGTCCTTGCCTCTGCCATCAAACCCAAAGTTGGCCTCCGACACCACCTCAGCCTCGTACACCACAGGGGTTGACTGGGAGGGTTCAGGCTCTGAGGGCCCCACCCAGGCAGTCACCGAGCCAGACAGCATCAGGGCTCCTACATCTGTGTCTTCATTCAGCTGTTGGTCTGTCAGTGGTACTCGCGCAAAGAGATGTCCAATGGGTGCACGGATGTCCTTCCCGGGGATTTCATCTGTCAGTTCTATGTCTGCTACAACATTGAATCTAGGACCAAACAAATCTTGAGGTTACCATGGTTAAATTGTGGCGAAAAAAAGTTTGTTTCTCTAACTTCAGACAGATCATGATGTAAATAGTTGATAAAGCAATGTGAAGAATTTAGACATTTTAATACCTATGTTAGAAATGAATGCAAATAAAACCATCCAAGTCAATGCACAATAGTATGGTAACAAAAGTTATATTATATAACCACAAGTCAACCTGAGTTACCCCTCGGCTGCAGTCTTGCATTCATCATGCCACTTACCTTGAAGCAATGCGCGTCCGTTCTAGTTCCTCCATTTCCACAACTCTGTGCATCATGTAGACATAGTTGTTGTGGTTGAGTCCACCTCTCAGACTGTTCTGGCAGAAGACGGTCGTATCTGGGGGTTTGTACTTACACAGCAGAGCCTCTTCCCTTGGTTCTATAGTTGCACTGGGTGAGAATGGCTCAACAGTGTGTGTCTTGGTGGTCCATCTGAATGAAAAGCGGAATTCAAGGAAATCCTTAAACAGTTTGTGCCAATTAATGCAGAGAAAGCAGAGAAAACAGAGCTGAAATTAAATCTTGCACCATTTTTAAAGCATACTAAGAGACATATGATAACATAATTGTTTGAGGCACATTTGGTTGTGCCATCTTTGACATATTCTGACCCTGTAAGGACCAATTGAGGCTCATGTTCATTTGGTGCCATGATGCACTAATGCAGCACCTGCAAGTAACTTGGTGGTTTCCTTTTTGCATGAAGGGGGCCACAAGTGAGTTTCCAGCACTGTATTCAAACATCCTGACAATAGATAAGCATAGTGTACTGAGGCACTATTCTGTCCTGAAACCTTTTTGGGTGAGCATTAACTATAGTTGATGCCATGGCAGGGCGATCATTGACTATGGTGCACCTTATTAGCACGTTTTCTTATGCTACGAGAATAAGAGGTGAGGAATTTTCTTATGCTTGAAGCAGTCAGAGGGGACTCCCCCAATCCCCTGGGGGATGCTTGAGAAGAAAACTTCCTGCTTACCATGAAAACCACTATAGGCCTATATATTATAGACACCACTGAGTGCTATCTCAGCCCCGTGCAGGCACCTCCCCCCTCCCCCCACACAACCACCTAGCTGATGCCATGACTGGGCAAGCATCGACTATAGTCATTATAACTCCATGGGATTTAACATAGCCTCATCCCTAGAGAAAATTCCTGCAAAAAATGTCCACCCTTATGGCTAGCTATAACAGTTTTTGGCCATTTTTGAAGGGTTAAAGGGTTATTATGACAATATCCCTTACCTTTCCACAGGGAGCTCCTTTCTCAGTTTGATGATCTCATCATGAACAAACTCACTACCAACTTCCACATCCAACGAGACTACAAGCAAGGGTCTCGTGCCAAAGTCAAATATCACCTTCTGTCGAAATGAGCCATTCAGTCCAGCACGGAAGTTCACCTGCATTAATGAATTTAACAGAAACAACATTTATAAGATCTAATGACTTTTAGCTTTTAACCAGCAACTACTGGTGAAAGTATTTGATCCCTTTAGGCCAGAATAGTGGGTAAATAAACTTTAACCGTTTGAAATCATAATTGTGAATGCAGCACTGTTGAGAAACCTGCCAGTGCTGCATTGTTGCATCAAACTAACTTATCAAGAATCATACACCAATGCAACCCTTGAATATTAGGCTGTATCTCACGAGATCAGGCCAATATAATAGTCTTTGACCAGGTGCCATCTTTGACCAGGTACCATCTTTGACCAGGTGCCATCTTTGACCAGCCTGAATGAAAAAGATTTATTTAGGGCAGATAAAGATAAAATGGGCTACTAATAACCAATTTAAATGGTCATAACATCCATCAACCTTTTCAGCCAATTTTTTATCTACATCGGCCGTGAATAAACCAATGGCACCTGGTCAAAGATGGCACCTGGTCAAAGACTATCATATTTGCCCAATCTCGTGAAACACAGCCATAAACTTCCAGGCATCAAACCAGTCCTTAGTGTGTTTACTTACCCAGGCAATATATTGCTTCTCCTCCTCAGTGTTTGTGAGGAAGATCCCGCCATCTTCGACTTGATCAGAGCGACAGGTATTTGTCCTTTTGTCTGTGGCGAGCTGGAAATGATGTCGGTTCTCATTCATAAGAAGAGACACCTTCTGAAGCTCCATCTGAAATACATAATACCCAAATGTTCTCTGACAGAAATCAAATTATGTCAAATACCGTATCTAATGACTAGTCTACTATAAGCAAGGATATTACAGGAGGGCAAGACCTAGAGACACATTTTATCATGAAGATTTTTTATTAAATTATTAAAATTATGCTCTAATCATTGACAGCAAGAAAGTATCTAAAAAAAAAAGCATACAACATCATTTGACGGCTTCATTTGGTTTCCAATCTTAGAGATGTGTAAATAGACATCATTGAGTATTGACACTTTGACACATTGACTAAGAGTGTACCTTTGAGTGTATTGTAAATTTCCAAGACTGGTTAAAGTGTTTCTTGCTGGTGTACACAGTCGCCTCAGGAGAGAACTCCAATGTCACTCCGTTAATCTGCCACATCATCTGAGGAGAAACAGGGATTGCAATATAATTTATGTTGTGTTGTGTGAACAGTTATCTATAATAAGGCACTAACATGACATCTAAATGTTGCCCTGCAGTCAAAATAGAGCAATTCCCATGTATTTGTGTGCCATTACATTAATTTCTATCCAAAAATAAATAGACAAGGTTCACAAGTTTTAGCCTGTTGGCTGGTTAGATGTCAGACCCTGTTTCACGAGGCCATAGGTTGAGTGAAATGCAGCCTGACATCTAACAAGTCATCAACAGACATCATTAAAGGACTTAAAACGTGCCTTTGTGTTTATTTTCTATGTTTTTCGATTCAAATTAAATTATTATATTAATTAAATTAAATTATAATTTAGGCTGAAATAGCCTTTTCCTACACCATTAAAATGTAAACAAACCACATTTTGATGACGTCACAGAGTGTGAAATATTGACATGGGTTATTTCACGCGGGGAGTATAAAATAAAGAAGAGTATGTTCCTAAGTTGAAATCCCATCTTCAAATTTGATTTGATGTGGCATTTTATTTATACAACGTTTCAGAACATAAGGTGTCTTCATCAGAAGGATCATCATCAATTAATTGACAATAAGGTCTTACCATGTCACTCTCCGATTTGACTTTTTCAAACTCATCCTGTAAATGGTAGATGTAGGTCAATGCACCGTTTGGATCGTTTATAAGGGCCTTCTTGTATTTCCAGCAGTCAGCACGCTCTTTCCATTCTTCTAACTCCAACGTATTGTGAGCAAAGTTGCACTGGTTGTACATGTCGGGGAGATCGTCATAGGGACAGGTTCCTCTGGCTAACCTAAAGTAGAATTGTAGAAGTTCTTAATATGTTTAAAAAAGTTTATTACATTGAAAGGTATATATCTCTAACCCTAGTAGTTGAGTTTTGATTGCCTCGTGAACTCAATGGTCTGTTTTTGGGTGACTCTGGGACCAAAATAAGGATGTACATTTTGTCTTAAAATACATCACAGCAACTATTAAAATGCTGTTAATAAACTGGGACAGCATATATCTTAAGGCATACCAAAAATGGATAGTTTCTGAGATACAGCCCAATGAATTTTGAACATTTATCAAAAATATGAAAGTTTCAACCACATACTCTCAACTTTACCCTAGTTCACTCAAAATGGTTCAAGTAATTGCAAAATCACTCTACAATGTCCTGATGGTACTTTAGAAAATATGGACCAGTAGGATCCCTTGATGAACCTATTTGGCGCAGTACTGGCCTAAGAATCTGCTATTTCACCTTATTTCGGTCACCATATTTAGTGGCCATATGCTTGCGACAATCTTCTATACTTCAGAAAAAATTTGGACGATGTTAAGCAAAATTGAGCATTTTAGGGCACTTTGTATTTTGATATAATCAGTACAGGCATTTTGGGAATTTTTTATGGCTCTTCTGGAACTTTCATTTATGAAGTAATAATGGCATTTACAAGATCATTTTATATGGAAATTGTTGGGAATTTACCCATAATGCAATGCTTCAAAGATTTGATTTAGTCCGTTTTTCCATTACTTTTTTTATTTCAAAGGGCCAAAACCCTCAAATTATGCACGGGATCCCATATCAAAATTACTCTTATTTATGGGCAAATGATCTGAGCAATTCTTCGAGAAAGTTTAAGAAAAATCTGAACATTTTTACTACTATTTTTCTTTAATTATTAAAAGAAATGATGAAAATTAATTCCTACTCTTCTCTGAAAGATGAATGTTTTACCCAGAATAGCAGAGTGATAAAACCGCGATACTATAATTAGACTAAAGGTATATATACAAAAGGATATATAAATCCTTTTGTTCATTGTGTGATGTTTCAGAATTTTGTGGTTATCTGTTGATAGAAAATAAAATCGTAGGAATTTGTATATTATTTCCGTTTTTTAAACGTAAAATTAAAATACTTTTTTTCCCTCTAAATTCCATATTTAAAAAAAATGTAGCTCGGGACCCCATATTTTTCTTTTCATTTTCCGTTTTCAAATGATTCAGGGTTGCTCCAGAAAAGATTATTGTGGAACTCTTAACACTTTAATTCAATGGGATCGACCCACCTTAAAATAGTCCAATTGAACATATTGCGCCAATCTTGTTTTCTAACATTCTAACATTGATTGTTAAGACAGAAATTCATGTTCCTACCTAGAACACAGTTGTGGGTAGTCCGCTCCCTGGGGTGGGGGTCTGTAGTGCCAGGGGCGGTCCGTGTCCGTCAGCAGGTTCTTCTCATGCTGCTGTGAGCTGCAGTGTTCATCAAACGCCGGCCGTGACACAAAGTCCTCCTGACACACCCGGCAGAACCACGACTCTGTGGGAGGTGGTCCAGAAGCTGAGGCTGAGACTGTGGTTGAGGCTGAGGCTGAGGCTGAGGCTGAGGCTGAGGCTGAGGCTGAGGCTGTGTCCGTACCATCCTCCTCCTGGGCAGTGGTGGCAACTGAAAGTAGAGAATTAGATGTACTGTGATCTCCCAGTAATCTCTCCAAAGCGTCGTATTAGTTCAGTAGCTATAGCTATTGGTTATATTATCAATGTAAGGTGAAGGTTCGTTTTTCATTATCAATTTTTTGAACAAATTAAAACTATTATTGACTGCATTCAGAAGTGACACACACGGGGTTATCTCCTTCACATCCAGCAGATATGTGTCTAGTAACTGTACCTTGATTTGAGAAGAAGATGTGAATTGCCTTAGTATTGTAAATGCATTGAATACAGCTTTTCAACGTTCTTTCTACACAGAATGCCATTTGTAGTTACTGCTACCGGGTTAGTCTCCCTGATGGAGAGCCCTACTGCTATTGGGATCTGGATGGGTGTTAATTGTCAATCTTAACAAGAAAAATGTGGCTTTGACCACGGTCGGGGTTGCCACCCCAACCGTGGTCAAAGCCCCATTTTTCTTGCATCCGCCACGTCGCAACATAATGTCTTGATGTGATTAAATGTTGCATCATGAATAATGATAAATTGATATGAATAGACATATTTTCTGCAGGTTACCTACTTCTTATGTGTAGGAAAATAGTTATCATTATTATTAGTAGGCCTAGCTCCCTTCCCCTGTTTTGGCCATATAGGGCTTAGGGCCTTTTTCATTGAGCTTTACTTTCACTGTAGGTGGTTCCTTGATATCAATGTCAAATCAAATTTCTCCTGATCCCTAAGCCTAGGTGTAAATGGCAATAGGCCTAGGCCCTAGGCCTACCTGGGGGTAAAAATATATCACCATAAAACGTTAAAAGCCTAAAAGTTTACAGGTGAGGCAAAAGCGGGGGCATAAGTAAAACAGATGAGGATTAGGCTAAGCCCTGGCCCTGGGCTTAGTTTTGCCGACAGAAATAACTTAAATCCATGGAATTCTCTTGCTTTAAGGCCTATAAGGCAGGTGACATAGGCCTACTTTCTGTACAATAGGCTAATTTTGCAGGAAAAGCAGGACCCCCCCCCCTCCCCATGCCCCCTGCAACATGACGACTGACAATAGGACACGATATTAAACTGCAGGATCAGACCAACCGCGGGAACGGACATCGTGGCGTCCGTCTGCCCCAGTTAGGCCTTGGCGACATTCCCATGGTTACGGGCGTCGTTATCTACCAGGCCGCACCGCAGCGTAGGCCGTAGCCACTGCGTAGCATTGAATGTTTTATAATGTAATTGCAAGCTCGGGGGGAGGGGGGGCAACCCCCCCACCCCCAAAAAAAGAAGAAAACAGTTTTGGTGATGACTGCGTGGGGAACTTCTCTTTTTTAAATATATTATTTTCATTGCCACAATCGATCTTGTGATGTCACAGCACACCCGCAGCACACCCATTCAAACGACCCAACAAACTGCTAAGAACAAAGATTGAAGTCTGACCCATTACCTTGGGCTTAGTACGATGGTAATCCAGGCTTAGAGCTAGTATGGTTACATTTTGTCACCTTAAATTCATAGATCACAACCCGTACAACATCTCACTAATTTTATTTTCATGGCCACAATTGGCCCTGTGACGTCACAGTGCCCCATGACCATGTCCACAGAAAACGAAAACATTAATAGGGTTGCCCTGCCGTTGCTGCGCAACGTCAGGTCGCTACGCTCCAGTGGCAACCCCAAAAAAAGTGGTCATGTCCAATGTCAATATCGCTTAATAATGCCCATGTCCCTTGTTTATTTTAGGAATATGCTCATGTCACCTGTCACTATGTTTATCAAAATAGCACGGTCAGGAGCCCGATGCAAACAGGATCCTCTGGAACCTTTCTCTTTCCTCCTGAATAAATAATAGTTGAAAAAAAAGAAATTAAAAAAAAAGTAGCATGTCACTAGGCCTCATGTCGATTGTCAATTGTAAGAAATAGCCATGTTGGTGTGTCAAATTTCGCCATCCACCCCATAACCCCCAGACGACCGATGTTAGCATGATGATAAGCATAAGCGTGTATTCCACCAATGTTGGTCGGCCAAAATTCCGTCATTCGATGAAAGTCTACAATTATAAATCTCATTAGACGACTGAAACCTAGCTCATTTCTTTCAGTGGAATACACGCTATAGTAGTGATTCTGATAAAAGACATGGGTCTATGTATTCATTCTCTCAGAACAATATCTCTATACAGGAATTCCCAAACAGTGGGTCATGCACAGGCGTACACTGAGCTGTGGTGGAGATGGTCGGCATAGGTTATATAAGTGTAAAGGTCTGACACTGTGCAGGCACGGTCATCCAGGTGACCACGTGACCAAACACTACATACAGGTAGTTCCCACAGCAATCAATAGATGTCACTAGTATAGGCCTGGTGATTGCTGTGGGAACTACCTGTATGTAGTGTTTGGTCACGTGGTCACCTGGATGACCGTGCCTGCACAGTGTCAGACCTTTACACTTATATAACCCATGCCGACCATCTCCACCACAGCTCAGTGTACGCCTGTGGGGTCATGTGAGTTTGGGTTGCCGTGTGGAAACTCCCTGTAATCACGATACTTCTATTCCAACACACCAGGTGGCACCTGTATACTGTGTGCCTACTGCACATTCTGCACGCCTATGGTAGGGAGTTTGATAAATTTTAAAAAATGAGTTAAAGAATACATATTGGTTCCATTAGTATAGAACCCTATGAGAGCTTTGCAGATGATCTGTAAAGATCAGGTTTCTATCATACCTAGATCCAGAAATATCATGGTGAATGCATCTGAACATATTTCCCATTTCTGTGATCTAGGCAGGAGAGGGGCAGCTACACAGCAGTTGGGAGTACTGTAGCTCTGGCCCTAGGCACCCTTCTAACTCAGACAGAACAGGTTAACTTAAAATGGCTAGGGACATCATTGGGCAGTGGCACACACATCTGGATTTCACAAATGTCTTCTTCAAGAACACAATTACCAACATCCCCATGGTAACAACTTTTAACAACTCATATTTATTTATTACATTTTGACATGAAGAATGTCATCATAATATTGTAGGCCACATAAAACAGAAACTCTTATCTTTCTCTACTAATGGCTCCATTCATGTTGACTGCCATGATATTGTGATTAAAATGAGGGGTTTGTGTTTTTTATAGCTCAAGAAATAAGGTCAGGGGGATTATTTTAATGCAATGAACCAGTTGGGGTGCTTCTAGGAGGGGCGCATATTGGATCACAGAAACGGGTGGACTACAGCGGCAGCGGCAGCGCTATTTTGAACTCCCTACCTATGGGGTACACGCTCACATGTCCATAATATACATGTATTGTAACAGCCCTATGTTTTCTTTTGACGCCAAAGCTAATTGTCATGCTATTCCTTAAACAGTTTTTGAAGAGGGGGGCCAAATAGATGTATGGCCGTATGTACCTGTGACTGCCTGTTGCTGTTCCTTAACTGGCTTCTGGGTGACCTTACGCGCAGCCAGAGCCACAACCTCCTCCAGACGGGTAACTGCAATGACATTAGTGGGATATTCCTACATGATAAATGTTTGATTACTCTTTAGATTATCGAGATTCAGAATAGTCAGAATAGTCTATATCAACCCCACACGTTGTAGAAACTACTACGGACATGTAAGAAGATCTTAACCTTATGTCTAATATATATGTTATGTTATTGTGTCATCAATGAGCAGTGCAAAGAAAATAATGGATGAATATCAGTGATTTTTCAAAAAGTCCCAATACCAAATGGTTCCAACAGGTCTCTTACAGAACATGGTACAATGATAAGGTAAGCTAGTTCCACATCTAGAAAACACTTACCGTTGTTGCTGGTCATCCAATGGTAGACCTTTCTCTCCCCCGGCCCGTGGACAAACTTACATGAGTTACTGTTGATGCAACTGCCGAACGTGCTGTACTGACTACATTGTTCCTGCCGCGTAGCAACAAACGGGCGGATGAGTTGGTTCTCTGGTTTGAGCAGAAATGCTCTATGACTATCCCACTTGTGATCCATACCTGAAAAAATAATGTAAGAATATTATAAATGATAAATACATGCATGTAAACTAGGTGATGAGATCATCCTAACTACTACAGTATTTGAAATAGGTTGTGTACATTAGGCAAGAAGATGAATTGATTCCTAATATTTATCGAGTCACCTGATCTCTTAAAAAAGATATCATTCCAAAGTAACATACACTTCACATTTGTTAGGCCAAAAAAAGGTTTGTTTCAGGTCAGCCGACCGACCCTATCGAAACAGGGCCGACCCTACGTTCTTTATGCAATTTTGAAGAAATTTCCGTATTTTTACCCTTTTTTTGGTAAATTTTAGGGTCTTTAGAGAGGCTGGCCAGTTCTTTCATGTTATTAAAAAAAGTTCAAAAAAAAATAAATATCCGACCTACCGACCCTACATTTTCTGCCAAATGTACACTTCTTGTATTAAAAAAAACACTATAGCAGCCACCAACTGTGGCTATATTTCTGTTGATATTGATCTGTTATCTAGTGGTCCTCACTTATTATTGATGGTGTTTTGTGCATTTTTGTGAGAATTATCCATGGTGTTTCTATACATTGTTATGGCCAAATAAAAAAAAAGGTGTGTTTCAGGTTACCCGACCCTACCTAGCAAAACAGGGCCGACCCTAGAAATTTTTATGCAATTTTGAAAAAATATTTATATTTTGGGTCATTTTGGGGCTATTTAAGGGTCGATCTGAGTCGGCATTGTAGTTCGTGAGTCGATTTCTGGCTACTTTTCAGGCTAAGGTAAAAAAAAAAAAAAAAAAAAAAAAAAAAAATTCCGACCGACCTACCCTAGATTTTCAGACCATGTAACCTGAAACACCTTTTTTTTGGCCTAACTTGCCACTTGTGGAAACCCTTCTACTTCCTCTATACTCGTGAGAGGCCATTGTCTGAGCTTATATATATACCGATTGTCGACATTGTACTTATTTTCCCTTGTATGTGTTGTATGACTATATTAGGCCAAATAAAAAAAAAGGTTTGTTTCAGGTAACATGGGAAGAAACTCTAGGGTCGGTAGGTCGGATTTTTTTTTTTTTAACTTTTTTTTTTGTAAACCTAAATTTGACCCCAAAAAAGTCTAAAAATATAAAAATTCCTTCAAAATTGCATAAAAAAACGTAGGGTCGGGCCTGTTTAGATAGGGTCGGTCGGGTGACCTGAAACAAACCTTTTTTTTTTTGGCCTTATGAAGAGCATCATGCATTTGTTATGAACTATGGTCAATAAACTTCATGAAACTCAAAAAACTCTTTATAAACTGATTATCTTTATGCTCCGGTGCTTAGGCTGTAGTGGCTATCCCAGGATAGTCATAGGGAAATTAGTTGCAATGACAAACTGATATTCAAAAATGACTGAGGCAAAACTAAATACGACTAGTGTCTCACTCAAAATAATTACCCAAATACTCATAGGAATGGGAATACTAAGGTGAGTTTACTAACCTGACAGTATTAACTAACCGTACTTGGTCGTATAGTAAGTCGAAAAAGACTAAGCAGGTTAAGCACTAGTGACTGAGTTGTAAGCCAGTACTGACTACAATGAAAAAGTAAACTTGTCTCCAGACTCTTCCAAGTGACTGTCATAAAATAAACAAGTTAAAAACTTGTCTAAGTGACAAGGAAGCGGGTCTTCTAGCTTGAGATAGAAGACCCACTTTGCACGTGCTAGCCCAAACCCCGAAATTTGCCAGCTCCAGATTCTATTTGTGGGATGGTGACCTGATAGGTTAGACAACTTTTGACTCGTTTATATTATGACAGTCACAGACAAGTTGGGAGACACAGAAAACTTTTTCATTGCACAGGACATTTCGCCCTGCAGATTTTCAATGTTGCAGGACCGGCTACATTATTGAAGGACCGGCTAGCAACATATTTGATGATACATGCATTTTTAACTATAAAAAAGTATTGTGTGTTATATTTGTAATAATCTATGGCCAAATCAGGATAAATACATTGTTTTACACACTATATTGACAAACATATCTCAGGTTTAGAAACCCAACTAAATTATTTTAGTCCAGAAAAGCCCAACATGAGACTGGACATTTGGTCCTGCTACACTTGTCAATCTGCTGGACCGGTTGCATTTTAGGAGGACACTGCCACTGTTAAGACTGGACATAACCTTACCTGGAGTGCTGCAGTTGTTGCCCTTCTGCTTGACCTCTAACTTATAGAGCTGCCAGCAGGAGCCACACACCTCCTGCAGCAGGAAGGGACATGCAGCAGCAGGGGTGGTGGCTGGGGGTACGGTCGGTGCCGCCGTGCCACTGCTGCCGGCAACATTCAATCCCTCTTGGGAGTCGTTATCTACAAAAAAAAGATATAGTTGGATAAAAATACATTGAGAATACAAATAATGGCTGCCGGTAACATTCAAGCCCCCTTTGGAGTCATTATCTACAAAAAATAGGCCCTTAATTGAAATGTAACATAATTTGTCCTTTGGACTTACGATGTACTTATACTAAAGTCCTCATATTATGTATGATTTATATTGAACACCATAGCTGCATTATTAGTAAGACATGCCCAAGGCTACTGTAACTTTCCAGGATGAATAAAATAAATTTCAACTTCAAGTTGAATAAAACTACATTTAGAATACAGATGATGGTACCGTATGTCCAATTACACTTTCCTATTCTAGATACTTCTGTAGAATCCTGTGTTTTTTATGTGACACGTGAGATCAAGACTTTTAAAATGCACAAGGAATTCAGATAAGTCAATGTTAAATACGTATATGAGGGTAGCCCCACTAGGACCCTCTGCATATTATCATTGAACTAACTGTATTGTTATAGGAAACTATTTATGAACATAAAAGCCCGACCATGGAGATCTATGTTGAGGGAAATAGACAAATGCCAACGCCCATTGATACTGTCTCTGTTGTATTTCACGAGTGGGGGCTGGGGCCATATCCCACGAAGCCGCAGGCTGAGTGGGATACGACCCAGCCCCCACGAGTGAAATACATCAGAGACAGTATCAATGTAGTTGGCATTTTTGTTTGTTTTTTAATTTGAAGCCATTTAATGAAAAAAAAAAATCTTTTCCCAGCCCATTGAATACGGCCACATTGTATTCAATGGGGGCATTGAATACGGCCCTTCAGTGCTAAAGCATAGGGAATCTTGTATTTCAAAAAAATAAAGGTGAATATTCTACATGATTAAATACCTTTTGATATATAATTGTTTTTGATGATGTCTAGCTTTGATGCCTATGATGTCAGGCTTCAAGACTCAGTGCCGCCGACCCACATCATTAACTCATATATGTTTTTCTTTATCATAATCCGAACTAATCTAGCAGAGAATAAGTAACCAAGTAACTAATGCACCTGAGATCATAGAGCCAAAGAGGTGTACAGAATATACGACAGTTAGAATAAGCTGTAACGGGTTGACTATAAAGTCTAACTGTTATTGTTGTATATCTATTGTATGTTGTATGATGTAAGACAACACGGTTCTATTGTGTTTAATAACTGTTTTATTCATCTAACTAGTGTCGTCGGTTCGTTACATACACCGACTCCTCTAGTTCGGTTATCTATACGGTAGTGTACCGGTACCACCTTCGGTTACCGTCGGTAGTTGTTACATAAGCATTTTACATAACTAAACCTAACAGGTGGCGCTGCTAGTACGGTCACGTGGCTATGCAGCGCTGTATATAAGACGGCTACTTCTCCATTGGAAGTCAGTCAGGTTTGGGACTGTCGTGACATGACCACCCTGTGCTCACGGGCTTAACTCTATGCTATAGGGTTGCCCCACTGTATTATATATCTGTTCTGATCTTGTATATCCGCTGGTTATACTTGTACTATAATACCCAAGAGTTACCTTTACAATAAAGTCGCCGTATATTAAAGTCTAATTTACCATGTCTGGTTTTTGTACTCAAGTGTTACATACGTAGTAAGAGACCAACTACATTGGTGCCGTGACCACTTGATCGAACCGACCATTGATAGGGTATTAAATAGACTTACAGTATATGGATTACCTATACGATTTTGTCAGCTCGTTCAGCGGCAGGACTAAAACCCCTGCTGAGGAACGTGAAGAAGCCGTACAGAATGTACGCTTCTTCACAGGCAAATCCAATAGGGGGGAGAGCCGGGCAGCCTTGGAGGTGCCCGGTGACGACCTCTCCCAAGAAGCAATAGGTGATCCTATTGTGGAAGCCTTTACCAGAGGAGAGGATGGGGAGCAATCTCCAATCCCGGGACCCTTTGATATAAGCTCCAGGAGATCGTTGGACTCCCTTTCCACGAATCTTTTCTGTCCTGAGGGTCAGAAAATACCGGGTAGAGAGCCTAAAACTCTCGGCCCAGCTGCCTTCGGTTCTACACCGACGGTAGCAGATCCTTCATTGGATCCAGACACGTCGGTTTTCACTGATGGTGCCACTCCTACACCGAACGGTATGGGGGGTGGCGGGCTATCAAAGAAGACTAATGTGGCAACAGAAGCTCCTGGTAAGGAGTATCCACCAGCAGTAGATGAGCCATCCAGTTTACCACTGGATGGGGACCTACTAGCTGCCATGGGTATTCCCACCAGGAAAACTGAGTTGCATGAGCTCGCGGAAGCCCGGAAGGAACTTGCTTCCATCAATCAAACTAGGAAGTTATTCCTAAGGGAGGTTGATGAGAAGAAAAGGTTCCTGCTGGAACTCCAGAACGAGATGGCTTCCCACAAGGTGGAGGTTGACAAACTTTTGCACCAGAGGGTGTCTGGCGAATGTGAGGTTGCAAGCTTAACTTCCTTGGGAAAGGATTTGAGCACGCAGCTCCACTTAGCCAGACAGGACCTCGCAAGCCTAAGACAAGTCAATCATGACCTGAAGACGAAGTCGGAGCAAGTACCACCACCTACCACGGTGGTACCTCCAGTCATGCCCGTACCCAATGTGTACACGACAGTGACACCTTCAAGTGTCCCGCCGCTAGTACACACCACTGTAACAGGTATGACACCTCAGATGGGGGCTAGCTATCTACAGACTCCGGTCTCTGGTGGCGCCTTTGGAGGCACGGCAACACCTCCAGGGTACACCCGCCCATCTACTGGTTCAACGATGTTGAACCAACAGCAGACCATGGTCTCAGTTCCAGTACCGAAACCCAGAGCTAGACAGGGCTTAACTCCTGTCCAGCGGGCTAAGTACGACCGGAACCCGGCTATTGAGAAGCTGGGGACAGACATCGTCCCGCGGGACATCGATGAACTGGATGAACGGTATGCTCCTTTCAACTTTGGGGAGATCAAACATCCTGATGCAGCCCGTCAAAAGGCCATCGATATTCCGCCTTTCACAGGGTCGCCACCCTGGAGAAAGTACAAAGTTCGGTTCAAGGCTATTGTGGAGAGCAATCGCTGGAACAATCAGCAAGCGCTGGTTGCTCTGAAGCAGGCACTCTGCAACGGACCAGGTGAACCAGCCTTTTTGGCGTTCGAGAGAGTGAAGATCAAGACATTGAGCTCACTTGAAGAAACAGCTGAATGGGCGATTGGGAAGATTGGTGAGCATGACCCAAGGACTCAGCTGCTCAAACGTGTCCAACGCAAGGACGAGCATCTGAGATCCTACGGATTTGCTCTACAAGAACTGATATCCGAGTGTTATCAGGGATGTAGACCTGACACCCCCACTGTCATCCAGGAGTTAACCTCCAGGTTCGTCAATGGAGTCAGAGACACCAATCTCCAGGCATATCTGCGGGAGAAATGGCAGCCGGACTTATCTCTAGCTGACCTTTTTGACCATGCAGATGTGTATGACACCAAACAGGCTGTTTTTCCTAGTGGAGGAGTGTCGGCAGCTCCATCTGTAGCCCCGAAAGGAGCTCAGGTGGTAGAGGCCGCCACAAAACCACCTAAGAAAAAACAGCCCGCCTCCGAGGAGGTGGCGGCAGTAATGCCTGACAGGGACATGGAAAAGATGATTGAGGGTTTGTTGCGGAAGCACTTAGAAAAGAGCTCTGCGTCCACTTCTGATTCTGGATCTGGAAAGAGAAGGAAAAAGAAGAAAAAGGACACGAAACCTCAGCCATGTAGACGCTGTCAAAAGATGGGTCATTGGGCTAGCGAATGCAAAGCCCCTGCACCCGTCGCTGCTAAAACCGAAAAGGAGACGGAAAACTGAATGGGGCCCATCCTCTTGGCAAGGATGGCGCCCCCACAGTTAGCCATGCCTGTAAGGGATTAGTAGACGGTGTTAACTCTTCCATGAACCAAGGCCGCGCAGAGGCAGAAGGGTCTGTACAACCTGTAAGCGTCTGGCAAGGCGGGGCTGGCAAGGACGAACGGAATCCGGAGGATTCTGTAGTCGCTGGCTTAGAGGAGTCTTGGTTAGAATCAATTGCCCAGAGCAGTGTGATTCAAGACTCCCCGAGCGACCCGTGTTGGGATTATCTCCTGACAAAAGGGGTTGCTATGGATGGAGGGGGAAGCCCGATGCTGACCTCTGAGTGTGTCCCTTTACGGGGACAGCGTTGGTACCTGAGTCTGGTTATTTCCGGGACGCGTGGTGAATTTTTGGTCGACACGGGTGCATCCCACACCTTGGTCGATCGTAAATTCATGGCCCGTCTTTGCAACCAGCCCGAAGCTCGGCTACTAGGAGTTAAGGCTCGGACTGCTACGGGAGATAGTATGCAGACTTATGGCAGAACTGTAAAACCTATGTTGGTTGATGGCAAGACATACTGGATATGTCCAACCATCACCGACATCACTGATGATGGCATACTGGGGATGGACTTTGCTGCTCTTTACGGGGTAACAATGAACACCGCAACGGGCCGACTTCAGATTAAACATCCTTATAAACAATCTGTACAGTGCGTTTTAAGGAATGGTTCTTCTGTGGCGTCAGTGGCACAAGACACAAAGTTGGCAGCAGGACATGTATCCGATGTCCTAGTCAGCTGCGTGGGAGTGCAGGCCAAACGGCCGGGAATGTTTGAACCAGAAGATCAAAAGCTCTCTGAGTTAGGTCTTGCTGGCTATCATACTTACCTGGCCAACGCTCGTTGGGGGGTGATACCGATTTGTAACTCGAGTAGTAGAGAAATCACTCTACGAAAGGGGACGCCTATTGGTAACACCACGCGAGCATATGGGGTAGACTCACTAACTACGGACTTTGTGGAAGTAGGTGTGGTGGCGGGAGACTCTTCCCACGAAGAGGCTCTAGCTAAATCCAACCTACCGAAACATTTAAGGTCCCTGTTGTGTGAGTCACACCTCACAACCCTAGAGAGCGAAATGGTGGCAAATGAGCTGTCGGAGTTATCTGACGCCTTTGCGCAACCAGGAGATCCTCTAGGGCGTACCAATACGGTACAACACCGGGTTGACACTGGGGACGCGCTTCCCAGTAGAATCCCCTACCGTCGGTTACCCATGGCTAAAAAAAGTGCTATGGAGGCTGAGGTAGAAAAGATGTTGGATGAAGATGTGATTCAACCTAGTGAGAGTCCATGGTCAAGTCCTGTGGTGATGGTCACCAAGAAGGATGGTTCCTGTCGATTTTGCATTGACTATAGGAAGTTGAACGGACTCACTAGGAAGAATGCATATCCTCTACCTCGGATAGATGAATGTGTGGAATCTCTGGGTGGGGCGAAATGGTTCTGTACACTAGATTTACAATCTGGTTATTGGCAGATCGGCATGGACCCCCGGGACCGAGAAAAAACCGCATTTTCTACCCATATGGGACTATTTGAGTTCAACGTCATGCCATTTGGGCTATGCAATGCCCCGGCAACCTTCGAGGCAATGATGGAAACCATGTTACGGGGTTTACTTTGGAAGAAGTGCCTAGTATACTTGGACGACATCATCGTCTTCGGTGGTTCTGTGGAGGAAACTCTACAGAACCTCCAAGCTGTGCTGAAACGCATCTTATCATATGGTCTGAAATTGAAACCTTCAAAGTGCAAGCTTTTTAGGAAATCAGTTGAATACCTAGGTAGAATTGTTTCTGAACATGGCATCATGGCTGATCCTCATAAGATCGAAGTGGTACAGAACTGGCCTCGTCCGATGGACACGAAGGAGATACGCTCTTTCATCGGGTTTTGTTCATACTACAGAGATTTTATACCTGGATTCTCGAGAGTCGCAGCTCCCTTACAAGAGCTGATGATTGGAGAGAAGAAGGCTAAGGCTAAGATAGTCTGGTCTCCAGCCGCAGAACAGTCTTTCAGTGAGTTAAAGAGACTCTTCTTAGAAACACCTGTTTTGCACTACCCTGCACCTGTTGGTAAGTTCATCTTGGACACTGATGCTTCTAATACAAGTATTGGTGCTGCCTTGTCGCAGATCCAGGATGGGCGAGAAGTGCCGCTGGCATTTTCGTCCAACAGTTTAAGCAAAACACAACGTAACTACTGCACAACCAAGCGTGAACTCTTGGCAGTGGTGGTTTACACAAAAAAGTACAGACATTTCCTATATGGTGGGAATTATCTCGTACGGACGGATCATTCATCTCTGCAGTGGCTCCTTAACTTTAAGGACGCTGAGGGGATGATGGGTAGATGGTTGAACCACCTCTCTGAGTTTGGCATGACGAATGAGCATATCATACACAGGAGTGGAGTAGATCATGTGAATGCGGACAGCTTGTCCCGCTATCCTATCCGGAACTGTCACCGTGTAGACTGCCGAGACTGTGGGTCTCACAATGCAGTGATTGCGTCTGTGGGTGCGAAAGTTCCTAACTGGACGTTAAATCACTTGAAGGATGAGCAGCTTGCGGATCCGGCTATTTCGAGGGTGTACTCCTTGAAGTTGTTGGGCCTGTCCAAGCCTGTTCGCCCCGCACTTTCGCTGGAATGTAAAGAAGTTAGACAACTGTTAGCTCAGTGGGATAATCTTTTTATACGGAACAGTGTATTGTGCCGCTGGAGGGTGCAACCTGGCAGGAAGAGAACAGCTCAGTCTGTAGTGCCTTTGTCACTCAGACTACAGTTGCTCAATTACTGTCATGGCCACCGAACTTCAGCACACTTTGGCAGACAACGGACTGAGGCAAAGATTAAGAGTAGATATTACTGGCCTGGTATGACTTTGGACATACGGCGTTGGGTGAAACAATGTCCCCAATGCTGTTTATCAAAGCCTGGACCTGGTATTGGTAAACTACCTCTAAGTCAAGAGCTATTCGGTGTTCGATTTGCCCGGATCGCTGTTGATATCATTAGTGGTTTCAACACGACCCCCCGTGGGAATACCTGTATGATGGTGGTACAGGACTACTATACCAAGTATGTCCAAGTATATCCGTTGGTAAATCATACAGCTGTTACCTGCGCAGAAGCACTTTTCGAGAATTGGATCCTCACGTGGGGAGGTCCTTTAATGCTTCACTCCGACCAGGGTCGTGAGTTTGAATCTCGACTGTGGGCAGAACTGTGTAGTAAAATACACATCTGCAAGACGCATACGAACCCCTACCGACCTCAATCGGATGGTATGGTGGAACGTTTCAATCGGACGTTGATCCAATGTCTCACGACAATGGTTAATGAGCACCGGGATGATTGGGATGAGCACGCTCGCTATATCTCCCATGCTTACAATGCTACCGAACATGCGTCGACGGGCTGTACGCCTAATATGCTCGTAATGGGTGAAGACATAGTCATGCCTAGTGACATGGTCTATGGAGTGCAGGGACACCAGCTCGAGCAACCCTGCACAGTGATGTTTGTTGAATCACTTCGACAATCATTACGCGAGTCCTATGGAGTAGTAAGGGACAACTTGGAAAAATCTGCTAGTTTGCAGAAGGTGGGCTATGACACGGGCCTTAAACTCCGCCAATTCAAGGTGGGGGATAAGGTCGCGAGATTTAGCACACCAAATTCCAAAGTCAAGACCCTGTACTCCTGGGATGGTCCGCATACGGTTACTATGGTGGTGAGTGAAACTACTGTAGTAATACGGTTGCAAAAAGGGACTCTCACTAAATCACATGTGGCTAGACTCCGACCTTGGTATGGAGTTCCATATATAGATGACGGTGAAGATTCCCTCGGTGCTGGTCGAGTACCAGCACCAACCGACCCTACGCTACCGAAGATACCGAAGGCAGGACCAACGGTCATACCGTCGGTACCGACGGTAGCGCGCCGAAGGGGTCGTCCTAGGAAATTACCGATTGAACCACAGTCGTGTGTTACCAAGCCCAAGCGCGGTAGGCCTCGTAAAAAAGGGTCAGCTGTGCGCAAAGGACTAACCGTAGACACCGGTAAACAAAGCAAGGTGATACCTCCGGTGTCATCATTGCTGGACATACCGGTACAAGGTCTACGGAGGAGCACACGTGTCAGAGAGCGAGATAAAATTGTGTAAACAATTTTTTTCTTACCTTGTTGACGACATTTAGCTGCTGGCTTGATTAAATTTCCATGGACAGTTCCGTACTGGGCCGGTGGTCATTGGCCCGGTACTCGATCACCAAAACACAACGAGAAGAGACGGGTTATCCGGTGTGGTTATCCGTTGGAGGTAGAAAAGCACGTGTCCAGGGCGGGTGGCTGGCTTTGCCGATTAATTCTAAGTATGGGATTAGTTTTGACCACATATTGCTTAGTGACACGCTGCTGTGTATATCCTCTAACGCCGGTATATCATTCCCGGGTTTTCCGGTGGCTCCGCCACGAAAATTGTAAACAACAGTGAGAGTTCCCACCGTCGGATATGCCAGGCGTGGGAAGGGCGCTGCCCGCGTCACCTGATCGATTTCTCCCGCCAAATGAGCCGTGAGAAATTGGGTCACCTCGGCGCGTCTTGGAGACGCGACCCCTGATTGGCTGAGAAGCCGGTCAAGGGGCGGGGTCACGGGGGACGGGTGGGGTATATAAGCCCCACAGGCAGCCAGGCTTCTTCAGATCAGCACGTTTGCCCGTAGGGTAACGTGTTGATCAGTGGTGCCTAGGTCTGCCCGGCAGTACCTACACTATTGTTTACTTGCTGTGCTACTAAAAGCTCGGGTGAGTGAACCGTGAGGTTCACCTACGCCTGAGCTAACAGTATGGCAGCCCGTGTAGATGGCAAATGCACGGCCCCGGAGAAGGCTGAGGCCTCCGACGGGGAAGACCGAGTTCTCGAGTCTGACACGGAAATGGACACTACCGGTGCTCCAACCGTCGGTCAAGGCTCGGCTTCGGTACCAGCTGAACCTAACCCTGAGGGGTCGGGTGATGTTGTTCCGAAAACAGAACCTGGTCTGGGTGGTAGTAATACCAACCAGGAGGAGAACCCTGCAGGGGGATCTTCTCCGAAACCCGCCGGTGTAGTGGCACAAGAACCGACGGTCCCTGATGGTGATTCATCAGACGGGTCCACGGTTCGTGTCAAGACCAAACGGAAGCGGAAGCGTAAGAGGAGGATTGCATCTTCCCCTGAAACTCCTGCTACCGAAGAGGTCGCACCGACTGAGGCAGAAAGGCTCAAAGCTGTTGCTGATAGACTGTCCAAGGCGGAAGCCGAGGGATGGTCTGTCGCAGAGAGCAGGGCCAATCGCCGCCTCCGCGCCAAGGCAGCGCATGTTCGTCTGAACCTGTGTCTCCGTGATGATGACCGGAAGAACCTGAGCCTTTCTGACTTAGTTCAGGAAAATGGCAAAATGGCTCTTCCTGCACCTCACACGACCGAGGGTTCGGACGACGAAGACTGGTTGACAGGTGATTCCCACCCCATTGACTGGTACCTCGTGTACCTCAGGGCAGTGTTGGAAGGGAATAAACCTAACATCCACAGGTCATGCCGCCCCAAGCTGAAATATGCTTGGAAGAACTACGTGCCAGGGGATCCCTGCCCGTATGTTCGCTGTCAGCGCCTGAAAGGGGCTTCGACAGCCGCAAAACGGTGGCCGAACCTGTTCAAGTTCGCCCGTCATTTAGTAGAGAAGCACATGAATATGCGTCCCTACTTGTACTGTGTGAGTGGGAGAACCTCTACTTCCTGCCCTGAGTACAGTGACGGGGAGCTATTCCGTTGCCAACGGAGGGCTGGTTTGGTAAGGCATCTTTGCGACAATAAGGGCGTTCACAAGCGCACTATTAGTCGTGGAGTTGAGGCTGCACTGAAGGTTTGGGGGTGCCACAAACGTGTAGGAAATCTACAGTATAAGTGGCGAACCAACAAACTTAAACAGTGGAATTACCTCACGGAAGCTGACTGGGAGAGATTGTGTAAGGGCGCCAAGTGCGAACAAACCGATCTCGGGTCAGATACAGAAACTCCGATGCCCACTGTCAGAAAGGATACCCCTCCTAAGAAGAAAGATCTGAAAAGGGGCCGCCAGTCATCCAAAGATGATACCAAAGGTGGGCGTGACCGTTCCCGCAGTGAACCTGCGAAGAAACGTGTCGCCACCGCCACGGTAACATCTGAGGTCGACCGTAGCCAAACCGTCGGTACCGTCACGGTATCTTCGGTTGCATTGCCCCCGGTTGCTGATCAACTGCCCAGGCAGGAGAGACAGAAACTGGGTGATGCACTGGCTATTGTTCAGAACTCTTTGGGTGACGAGCAGGCGGGTCAGGTTGCTGCTGACTATGTCAAGCAGTACAAGTGGAGCCAGAAGCAAAAGAAAGCTTCAGCTCCACAGGAGAGTATCTCACCTATCAGTGACGCTGAACAGGTAGAGGTACAACAGCCGGATGGGGCGTCAGCCCAGCCGACTGCTCCACCCCAGCACGGAGCAACCTCTGACCCCGCAAGGGATGACGAGGTGACTCCAGTACCTGAGCACAGGGCTGTTGACGAAGGGCTAGCAGGGTTACCTGTGTTGCCTGGAGACGGTCCTGCTTATGACACTGGATTCTCTGACACTCTAGTCCCCCGATTTGAGTGCTACAGGGCTAAGATGGCTGAAAACGCAAGTAAGCTACTCCAGTTTCAGGTTTCTTTCTTGGAGAAGTCCTACTTTGAGCAGTACAAGTTGCTCAGAGAACAGGCTATCCGGGAAGGGAAAGCTTGGGTTGCTGAACGCACCAGAGTCCTTGCCGAGCGTGAGGCGAATCTGGATCAAGATCATGCCCTCTGGAGGGCTACGATCGATCAGCTTGAATCAAGGTTGACAACTTGTGACGCCAAGTTCTTCCGACAGTTCGGGCTAAAGCTGACAGAGTGGGAGAGAACTGGTTTTCCAGATCTCCAGTCCAGGTTGGGGCTTGCCGCAAGGCCTGCTCCTCCTGTGACCCCGGTACTGTCAGTACACCCACCTAGGTATGAGATGCCATTCTCTTTCATGGCACACTCTACCCGGGTGGTCAGTGGCGGGGAGCCTACTGCGGCGCCGAGTACCCTCTCGGTAGCCCCAGGTGGAGCCCTTCCTCTCCAGGTGGAGGCTGCTGTGGTTTACACCACGGAGGCCCCTCCTGGAGGAAGTCCTGATGGGGAAGAAAAGCCATCCGGCGGTGTCCCTATGGACACCTAAGGATGGTCCCCTGTCAGGCCCTCTGGGGTGCACTGTTCCGCCCCTCGGAGGTAAAACTAAACCATCGACGCAGCTACACGCCCCTGGACAACCGAAGCAGACCGACGGTGCTGTCGTGACTTAACCTAGTCACTACTGCCACCACACTGGAGGCAGCCTGATGTCTTCAACCGTGGTTTACTACTAAGCCACAACCGTCGGTTCTCTACTACTGTCCAGGGCTCCTGATCCTGTGGTCACATTCTACTATTGTGACCTATGAACTATTATATGGATCATCCTCCTGTGATAATTATTTATAGGGAGGCACGGACCTACCTTTTTATATTTATATTTCACAAGAGATGGAAGTACTATACCGGTACTGGACTCTATCCATCTCTACCACCATAAACTGCTAGGTACTGGAGTACCGCCCCTAATAAGGATGACGATCTATCCCACCTTATTTAGGATACGCTACTATGGATTTTTATATATAAACTTTTCTACGCCAAAGGAAGTGGGAACTGCTATAGTTCCAATTATAAAACTTTTCTTCGCCAAAGGAAGTGAGAGCTATTATAATTCTATTATTTATATATAAGGACACTAACTCCACACGGATTCGCACCATTGCTGAATGTAGTAGGTGATGTGTTGAGTTTCCAAGATGGTTATTTGGTGCCTTTACTTTTAACTGATACTAGTCTAGGACTATCAGTTGGACAGTTTTTATATCATGTGCCTACGGGACTATGGTTTGATACCAAAGACTATATTGTTGATATAAACTGTTATATACATGTTAACCTGGTTGTTCATGTATGTATGCCTGTTGTTACTATGAGTAGAAATGTTACTTGTTGATAAATAGATATACGTGGTATATAATGTATCCAAGAGGTATTATTATTATAAAACCAACCCTTCCTACATTCTTAAGGGGGGTAGTGTAACGGGTTGACTATAAAGTCTAACTGTTATTGTTGTATATCTATTGTATGTTGTATGATGTAAGACAACACGGTTCTATTGTGTTTAATAACTGTTTTATTCATCTAACTAGTGTCGTCGGTTCGTTACATACACCGACTCCTCTAGTTTGGTTATCTATACGGTAGTGTACCGGTACCACCTTCGGTTACCGTCGGTAGTTGTTACATAAGCATTTTACATAACTAAACCTAACAGGTGGCGCTGCTAGTACGGTCACGTGGCTATGCAGCGCTGTATATAAGACGGCTACTTCTCCATTGGAAGTCAGTCAGGTTTGGGACTGTCGTGACATGACCACCCTGTGCTCACGGGCTTAACTCTATGCTATAGGGTTGCCCCACTGTATTATATATCTGTTCTGATCTTGTATATCCGCTGGTTATACTTGTACTATAATACCCAAGAGTTACCTTTACAATAAAGTCGCCGTATATTAAAGTCTAATTTACCTTGTCTGGTTTTTGTACTCAAGTGTTACATACGTAGTAAGAGACCAACTACAAAGCAATACTTGGTGAATAAAAACACTCTGTAAACACATCTTTCTCAGTCCATTCCCAATGCAAAACCACAAAATGAAATAGATGAAAATACAGTAATTAAATCACATAAAAAATGCACGCCTCTTGCAAGAAAATGGGTATCATGATACAATTAACCTTGGTCAAATCTAAATCTGAACCTGTTATAAAGCCCGGACTCCACTAGAGTGCCACTGAGAGCTGTGAAATGTGGCAATCCATTTAGCTCTTTTCTTTTGGGGCCAGTGCTAGCAGCCAAACTCCTACTAGGCGAGAGGATGGTTCTATTGTTATTCTAACAAGACAGAAAATCACTAGACTGTACATGATACTAGTCAGCACTGGATAACAGCATCTTCCATACGCACCTAGTGAGTTAAATGTGGAACGTGCAAACAGCCAAAAGAAAAAAAATACGTTTTTCCATGGCTCTGTATGATTCGAAAACGTTATAAAACGTTAAAACGTTATTTTGACGTAAAACAACGTCTTTTTGGGTGTCAGATATCTATAATCCATGCAAAAGGAGTCACATACATGAACAGAGGTTCTCTACAGAATAAGATACATCACTCTAAACACGTTTGGTCTTGGCTGTTTTTTTTGTATTTGTGGTTAATCGAGTGGTACCAAGTAAAGTGGCCCAGCATTCAAGTTGAGAAACTTTGGTTTCTATCGTATGAAAATACCTTTTTTCCTTATGGTGTTTCCAATGCTTAACTATGGAGAGTAGCACCCAGTCTTTGCGAAAACTTTTTCACTATGCAGGACACTCGGTCCTGTGGTTTGCCAATTTTGCAGGACCTGATAAAATTTCTGCAGGACCAGATATCAAAAGCATACAATTTAGGATAATTTGATATTTCATCAAATTAATGCTATAAGAAAATGTCCATAGAATATCAGTGTGTACTTTCTGACTTCTAACTTCAGTTCTACTTGGAATATTTGAAAAATTCTTTCAGTTTTGAAAAGCCTAGAATCTACAGGACATCTGGTCCGGCAACAGCAGGTATTTGCCGGACCAGAACCATTTTAGGTGGACATTGCCACTGTCCGGCATGATTTGGCAAAGGCTGAGCACATGACACATGGAAGGACGGGTCATTGAAAAACGTTGGCTCTGCTTACAACTAACAGTAACAACACTCACCTCATCAATGGCATCTTAATATGTTGAATTTGAGATAACAAATGTTGTTCTCGATAAAGAAGATTTCCTATAACAAGCAGCTAATAGTGACAACCCATACATTAACAACTGCATATATTGATACCATGCTTCCTTACGCGCATCAGAAAAATAATGTTTGCCCCAAATTTTAATGAGAAATTTAATAAAAACACACAAAGATATGGCTTACTTAATATCAAATGACAGCTTATAATGTCATTTATAGAGGGAATAAGAAATAACTTCTCAACTTTTGTAAATCAATTAAGTCTTAACTAATGAGATTTGATATTTTTCTTAGATTAAGAAAGCAAGATAACTCTTTACTCGTCTGTCAGACAAACGTCTAGTTTTGAGACAATTTTAAGACATGGTTTTGCTTGAAACAAGTTTGCTTACTTTTATCTATCTTTTTTTCTTGAAATGAGACATTAATCTAACTTTAATTTTTAAAACAGCACATAACCCAACTCATATGTTATATATTCAACTAACTTATCATGCTTACCTCTAGCAGTCTGTTTGAGCTGGGTTATCAAAGTCTTGATGCTGAAGTTAGGATTGTCCATCTTCCACAGTTCCTGTTCCTCCTCATTATGACAGAACGTACACCGCGCCTCCCCCAGCCGACATCCAACGCCTCCTTCGTATTCCTTACACAGTTTGAAGTTTCCGGAGAAAGGGCGGTCAGGATTCACCTCACCCTACCAGTTGGAGTATCAACAGCCAGTAATTAGAAAAGAAAAGAATAAATTTAATGAAATTAAATTAAAGGAGTGAAACAAGCGTTAGAAGAAGATCCTTGTACTGGTATGAAACAAAGGTTCGTCTTTGCTGTATATAGCCATTTTACACTTTTGACACCATCTTTAGAGATTCAAACTTAAGGCTTTTGATATGAAATATATTGTATCTACACCTTACATAGAGCATGTATACACAACTTTTCCCATTTCATTTCGCTGTACATTTATGGAGTCACCCCCATCGCAGTACGATTGTTTATTTGATACCAAATACCACAATATTTATCTATTTATCTTTATTTTTCCATTAACATTTTGCAACAATCTTTCTTTCTCAAAACTTGATTCTATGATGTGTGCGACGATGAGAAACCAGGTGTACATTTTAGAGTGACATTAGGGAGTAGTCATTTTCACCAACAGGGGGTGGGAGTTTGGTGGATTTTCGCGTGAGCGGGTAAGAAATTTCTTGGTCCCACCAGCAGGAGAGGTCGAAATTATTTCAGTCTCCCCACCCCCAGGCAGTTTAGAAATGAACGCGGCCGACCCCTTTGAGCTACAGTAACGCGCTGGCTTTTTCCCTAAAAAGGGGTGTAATCTTTTTGGTTTCACCCTCCCTTTCAAGGGGTCGAAATTATTTGGTCCTCCTCCCCATCCACCAACCCCCCTGTTGTTAGAAAATGACCACTCCCTTAACTGTCTACATACCATGTGTGGCCTTGGCCGCACCTTGACCCATACAGGTGGTAGTACGCCCCTCCTGGACACCACCAGTGTGGTACCCTGACACGCATGGCTCAGGGCAGGGTCGTACTGAACCCCTGCACCACCCGGGCTCGTGACGACATAGCAGGCCGAGCAGGCCAGGGAGGCGGCAAACTTCTTGTTGAAGCCTTCCTGTGTGGCCTGCTTCTGTAGCAAAGCATCAGTACACTTCTTTAAGGTGGTTGCCTATCTGAGTATCTGGATTTCCTTCAAATCCTTTCACAAATACCGTACATCATTAGGAACCAAATTACGAGTGAAAATAAAAGTAAAGAGTCCCGAGCTGCTTTTTAAAGTATAGAATTTTGAACCAGAAAATTATTTGAGAGCAACGGTAGTGAGTAATTCTAATCAATGCATTGAAAGGTAGTCTAGAGGTTGATTCCAGTATGACGTGCTGCAGCCCTGCCTCAGTGGCATATGGGGTAGTGAGTTTGGTCCTTTGTCAATTCACAGTTTTAATTACTGCTCTATAGTGGAGCCTACACGTCAGATGCACAGAAAACGTCTTACTGGACGTGTCCACGGTGGTAGGTAAACTTTATAGTACTTTCTCTCAATATTTTGGTTGTTAAGCTTCATCTGTTCAAGTATTCTATTATCATTCAATTCATTCAATGTGCATGACATGTACTAAGTATTCTTGTTTCTTTAATTTTGCCAAATTAAATCAACGTGATGCCTCCATACATTCCTCATTAAAATTGAATTAATGCATCATGAAGACCAATGCAAATTGTACAAAAATGGGCTGAACCATAACACTGAGGGCAATACAATAGGGCATACCTGAGTAGCAGGGTTAACTTTTTGTCCCGCTTTCTTTCCCTGCATTCTCATTTTCTGCTTCAAATTGTTGTCCGTCTTCATACTGATATCCTGAGAAACATCCATTATATAAGAGTTATTAAGCTGTGTTAACGCTGAAATCAATTAAGTTCATTTAAAGTTTATATTGCCAAGCGCAATGTGTATACATTTTTCGGAACCTTTAGATAACACACCCCTATTCATACTTATACTGTTGATACCAATGGCAAGTGTAAAACTACTGTGCCTCTGACATTTTAGTTAATTTAAAGTTCATATACTACCTGATAATTAGCTCCATGAAAAGTCGCTGCGGCTTCCTGCTCATATGCGAGTTTTACATTATGGGAGCAGCCATAATCAAATGAGAATTTACAGTGAAATATGTTTATAAATAAACATATACCGTATTTCCCCGTTTATAAGCCCGGGCTTATATTGATTTCAAGTGGTATATTGACCCGGCTTATAAACGGGGCCAGCTCATAAACGGGGCCGGCTTATAATATTTTGCAAGGGGGATGTTTCTGACATCCAGCTATATTTTCTGATTAATTCTGTACTTTTCAATAATATCTTTGAATAAATCTCGAAAACTTCATCAAAATATAAGCTGATTATCTTCATAAATATGTCTATAGTTTATGGATTTAACTGTGATTTGGATAACCGAAAGAATTATGTGAATACTCCAATTAGATGCAAACTTATGACCATATAAGTGTTACCTGATGATTTTTGAGTCCTTACCCCGGCTTATAATATTCGGGCCCCGGCTTATATTAAACCTAATGCCCTCTTTGACCCGGCTTATAAACGGGGCAGGCTTATATTCGGGGCCCGGCTTATAAACGGGGAAATACGGTATAGGTCACAGCCAGATTGATAAGAAAATAGTGTAGGGGAACCATCTACCTGCAGTCTCCTCATATCTACCATTCCCTGCCCATTCTGCGCGGTGTAGTGGTTATTTTCTAAACCCTCTTCAGGGCAAGATAGAAATTTCCAAAACATTCCTCAGCATAGGCACCCTGTCGGTTTTAAGAAATGCCCATGTCCCATGTCATATCTCTTATATTCCTCATGTTGCATGTCACTATAAGGCTCAAAATGCCCATGTCACTGTGTTGATTTTAGGGGTCGACCCCCATAGCATTGTGATATTATGAAGGCTTGACTGCTATTAATCAACCTGTACTTTTCAAGAATATCATATACGATTGCTTTGTCTCCGCCTATAAGTCGAGGACAAAGCATATCCACACCTGCTACCTGGTACCTACACCTGCCACCAGTGGCGCTGCACCACCGTATTTGTATATATAAGGGGCACGCGCCACTAGCTACTCAGAGAGAGCTGGGTAGGGTACTAGGTGCACACCATTGCATACCTTTTGTACAATAAACCCAAACTACACACCTAATTGCCGATTGTAGTGTTACTTACTTTCGTGCATATCAAATCTCAGATATTAGTGCAATGCTAATTGAGATTGGCCCGATATGACAGCATAGGTCATCGTGGATCGCTTGGTTTTTGAGTTTCTAATAACAGCTTTCTTATTGATATATTTCACATTCATCTTTGCATTTTGCTTCAATTCTCATTTTCTGCTCGATATAGTTGTGCGTATTCCTCCATAATTCGATGTATATGAAACTGCAGAATCAGCAACATTTATAAAGATGGAACATTTTAGTAGTAAAAGCATTTATTGATTTACAGAAGTTGGAAAATGTAAGTTATTCTTAGCCCACTGCATTACTGACCGTATGAGCTTTAATTTGATACCAAATATGGCAATATTTCTAAGGAGATGAAATAAACTTTCACCATCTGTTTTAAAAGACAAAGAGGGACAGCGTGGACAATCTAAATTATTTACTCCTAACCTCCCAAAGGCGACCATTACCTGCCCATTCTGTTGCAGTGCAGTGGATGACGACGCATTCTGGTGTTGCCGTGACCCGGAGTTGGATCGGGACCTCCTTCGGGGCCGCAGCCGTTTTTTGTCTGCTCCCGTTGTTCCCGCAGCACCCCGCAAACCATCCCCATTAGTATCCTAGAATAAAGTAATATCCACTTTGTTATTCAATTACATGTATTTCATATTTCACATAATAATGCACACAGCGTGGTAACGACCATCTCTCATCATAACTGCTTATTCAGCAGGCTCGTCTTCTTTTTCAAAATCAAGAGCAAAAAGGCCTTAAGGTTGATCGCTACTCTTAACTTTTCCTAATTTTTTGTCTCAGGTTAGTTTGGATCATTAAAAAATGGAAAATGAAAAAAAATAGGGGGATCCCGAACTACTTTTTTTAATACAGATTTTTGACAAAATTCACATCAATGTCATATTTTATATGAATAAGCCTTTATTGTGTCCTCAAATAGGAAAAATAAAATTGTGGTCCAAAAACAACCCTTTTGTGAAAAAAAGTGGTGGTTTTAGGACAATTAATTAAATTTGATGCAAAATTTGTAAACAATATGTTAAAAATAGCGGAAAAAGATCCATAGGATTCTTTTGTATTTTCTAAAAAAATAGTTTAGATCATTTGCTAACATAAAAATTTTTGATCACTGGCTCAAAATATATCAAATATCTAAAATGCAATAAACTATCATAAAATAAACAAGTCAAAATATATCAAATATCTAAAATGCAATAAAATGCTCAATTTTGCTCGGAATTGTCCAATTTTTGAAAATGGCTTAGTGTGCATATATATGTATCTATCTTCCCAATATTCGCACATTCTGACAGTTATATGCGCAGAGAGCTGCACAGGAGTCCATATTCAATGAGTAGCGATCAACCTTAATTTGTAAAAACTTCATGGCGGTTGTTATATGATTATAAATATAATAATAATTAGCCTCCTGCTGTTGGTATTTTGACCTTATCATGCCAAACCAGTCAGAGACGGCACCCGGTCAGAGACAGCATCTGGTCAGACACGGCACCTGGTCAGAGACACAGCCTTAAGTGATCCTAACCCTTAATAACACTGATTTCGAGAAAAGCTGCCAATTGGACTCTCTGCATCATTAGCTGATAATAATCATATCTTTGTTATAATAAATCAGTACCAATTGACTTGGAGTGGAAAAATTGTCATCATAAGAACTAATAGTAGAAATAAACTGACAAATGGCGCACAAAGGGCTAAATATCCAACACCATCCAATACACAGAAAAGAAATGGAATCATGGTGACTCCCAAATAGGAGTCTGGACTCGATCACTAAGGTAACTCTCCCCACAACTCAAAAGTGACTCCCAATCATTAGGGAGTCTTAGAATAAGAGTCATTATAGAGTTATCAAAGAGTCCTGCTATGTAAGGGAGTCAGTTTAGAGTGCTGGGGAGAGTTACCTCAGTGATCAAGTCGGGAGTAATCAGTTTAAACGAAATCCTGCCGGACACCGGCTATAGCCGGCAAAAAGCCTGCCGGGCCGGCAGAAACGTTGCTACTGCCGGCCCGAATGACTGGCTATCATCTGCAGGTCTTCACCTACATGTCAGTTATCACGGCTTGTAAATCGGAGCAGTATTAAGGTTTCTACAGCATAAAATAGAAAGCATGAATATTTTCTGTAATTTTCTTCACTGATTTACATATTCAATTGGTTTGTACATTTGTAACATACAGGGTAAAACTATCCATTATCACTATTAGTGTGATAAGTTGCCTTTCATTTGATTTTTAAATAAGAAGATTACACTCCGATATCCGGGCCTGCAAAAAAAAGCTGGCCTGCAAAATGAAATATCTGCAGGACCGAATGTCCTGCATGGTGAAAATGTTTTCGTATAGACTGGAGTAACAGTGATCCTACTTATTTTCTCTGTGTATCATTATCTCAAAAACTATGTGTACATGAATCAAATCATGTATGTTGTGCCGATCCGGGCAGAAATTCTTTTTGTCGAAAGATACTCCTCTTCCGCTTTCGACTCGATGCATGACCTCCTCAGTAGCTTGTTCACCACAGTAGAGGGCCTAACATTTGGCTGGTTGACAACAAAAAAGTGATACCCAGAATCACAAGAAGTAAGGAACTTATCGCTGCTCACCATGACTCCTGCGATCTGGACAGCAGGTGTGCCCCTAGCAACCGATTGGCGGGTTAGGTAACTTCCCCTCCGTCATCTGGTCATTGAGGTAGGGTCAGTGAGGCTGGGATGAGGAAGGTATCCACGAAGTACTCAGTGCTGGAAAAGGAAGTGACAGCTGATTAACAAAAGAAAATCAATCCCTAAAATGATTCTATGTGTGTACTGTTATATTTTTTATTAGAAGAGCGCACCTTAGCGCTCTACTGTTAACCTTCCATGATAAAGTGTCATTTGCTTTTAAAATATTGGAAAGCTCTTCTTTTTTTTTTCCTTTTCCCCCCTTTTTTTCTATTTTCATGTTACATCCTTCATCGTATAACACCACCTTACGATCATCTAGGGGTCACCTGATCTATCACTAACACTACAACCAAAACATGAAACATTCCTACAACAGGCTACTAGCCTGTTTCCTTTCAGTATAAATATAGATAATTATAACGGCAACAACAGTTTGCTTTCACCTGTGACAGCCCCTTAGGGGGAGGGCACCGAGGGCACTTGATATTTTTAGAACTGGTGTGTAGGCCTCTTACAACCCAACCCAGCTAGCACTTTACATAAAAATAACTAGTAATTTCATGATATCATTTTTCGTTCCCAAGATATCACATACGCAATAAGTTTTTACGTGTCCTTTTGCATGGGTTCTTGATGTAACAATATTTATGTGTATTTTATATAAACATTTTATATAAAAGAGACATATTTATCAGTGATACCTTTGGACTTAACAATAATGGCATATATATGACTAGCTGTAAAAGATGTCTAAAACATGTAAATGTAGACATGTCAAAAAGATGTGATATGGAGATATCTACAAGCATGTTCTAGGGATGACATTTATACCAGTTTTGAGTATAACCCCTCCCCAGTAGTAATTATGAATCAGATAGGATAATTAGGATACCTCTGAGAGAGATTGTAGACATCGTATAGTTATGTCCATTTTATGTCAATGTATGACATGTCCATGGGCACTCTACATAGGAAACAAACACCTGCTCTGTGAAAGACACTTTGCAGGCATTTTCCATTCCTTACAAACACATTCATCCTAGCCATGAGGCCCAGATGTGATATCAGCCCAAAGCCAGAATTTCTTCTTATACAATTGCAAGGACACAGAAAAGGTGTCCACCCATGTGCCTTAGTTATCCAACAATAGTTCAACAAGTCACTGTAACAGAAGTGACACCTTATATAGCACAGAGGAAATTTAGTCCAACCTTGTCCCTCATTGTAGTTTATACAATTAATTTGATCCAACTTTTCAATGAAGAATGAATGAATGCTGATCAAAATGTGACAGCCTTGCAAAATGAGACCCCTAGTGTTGGAGTCCAGAACTATAATAGGTCATATTCTGACAAGATTGTGACGTCAAAATAATAGGAGTATGGATTTATTCCAATATAACATATTTAAGACATCACAATCTTGTCAGAATATGACATCTATAAGTCGACATTACTATATCCTATCATAGTTCTGAGCTCCAACACTAGGCGTCTCATTTTGCAATGTGATCACATTTTGATCAGCATTCCCCCATTCTTGATTAAAAGTTGGATGAAATTAATTCTATATACTGCAATAAGAGACAAAATTGGACTAAATTTCTTCAGTAACATTTAATATGTTACTTGTGTTACAGTGACTTAGTGAATTATAGTTGGACAGCCAAGGCACATAATGGGACACCTTTTCTGTGTCCTTTCAAATTGTATAAGAAGAAATTCTGGCTTTGGGCTGATATCACATCTGGGCCTCCTGGCTAGGATAACTGTGTCTGTAAGGAATGGAAAATGCCTGCAAAGTGTCTTTCACAGAGCAGGTTTTTGCTTCCTATGCAGAGTGCCTGTGGACATGTCTTACATTGACATAAAATGGACATAACTATATGATGTCTACAATCTCTCAGAGTTATCCTAAATATCCTATCTGATTTATAATCACTACTCGGAGGGGGGTATACTCAAAACTGGTATAAATGTCATCCCTGCAATATGTCATGTACATATCTCCATATCACATCTATTTGACATGTCTAAATTTATATGTTTCAGACATGTTTTAGGCCTACAGCTGATCAATTGTATACATCATTATTATTAAGTTCAAACATATCGTTGATATGTATTTTTTTTAATGTAAATATACTTATGTAAAATACCCATGCAAAGGGACACGTAAAAACTTCTTGCATATGTGACATCTTGGGAACGACAATTGACATCATCCAATGATGTCACCACCAATCAGAAAATGATGTAAAAATGATGTAATTTACATGAGTTTTGCTAGCTGGGAAGGGGGGGGGGGAATCAAGTGATGCAGTGCAATCCGCATTGAGCATAAGCGGATACAGGGGGGGGGGCCCGACAGGCCTTGCCCCCCCCCCCCCCCCAAAGAAAAAGGAAAATATTCTGTCCTAAAATGCGTCAGAATGCACCATTTCAAATCTAGACCATCAAATTTTTCTTGGGGGACATACCTCCTACATTCCCTGTGTACGGCTGCTGCGCTTCGCTCGCGGGAAGCAGACAGTTTTTCCAGATTTACCAGGTTTGGGCCCCCCCTTCTAGACAATCCTGGATCCGCCACTGTTGAATGGCTAGAGTGGGAACTACACACAGTCATTTTAAACCATATTTTGAGCAGTTATTACACAAAAGCTATGCAAGTTTAAATTCTGTTGTATTTTTTCCTGGGAAGATTTACCCTTTTGCAAGTAATATTTCAATGCAGCCTTATAAAGCGTGCGCCTCTACATGGGTAAAAATCGACACGGGTGACACGGCGACACGGCCCCTTTAAAAGACGACGGACACAGGCATGCATATAAAGCCATAGTATATTCTATGTACATAGAATTTGACACGACGACACAGCACTTTTGCTAAAATTCGACATGGCGACACAGCCAATACTGTGGGCACCCATGTAGAGGCACAAGCTTCTGTCGTTATCTCAATATGAGGGTTTCATTCATGCTCTATCAATGCAATGCAAATGTACTGGGGATAGGCTACATGACCATGGCCTTCCTACAGCCCAGTAGTGCCACCTCATGCCAATCATGTACACTAAAGACCTTCCAACAGGTTTGGACCACACTGAACTGTACAGATTATATAATTAACCCTTTCAGGATGGCATGGTACCTTAATGCATCATGCCCTTGGTCGTCATGGCGAGTTGCTCGCCAGGGCTGCATTTAAGCAGCATGCCGACCTTACGGGGTTGAGACACCCCTGAAGGGTCGGCATGATGCAGCTGCATTGGTGCATTGGTGCATCATGCCGACAAATGTCCTCTTTTTGCAACTTTCATCCTTAAAGGGTTAAATGTAGTGGTGCTTTTCCAATTACCACGTATCAAGTATTGTTCAAAAGCACGTGAGACATGCATACAGCAGCACGAGTCATATCTAGCGTTATATCCATACACAATCGACTATATTACCATGTCTCCCAGGGTAAACTCTCAGCCTTATCCTCCATATGAACTACACTGAAAAATTAAACTTGTCTACAGACTCGTTGAAGTGACTATCATAAAATAAACAAGTCAAAAGTTGTCTAACCTATCACGTTACCATCCCACAAATAGAATCTGGAGCTGGCAAATGTCAGGTTTTGGGCTGACACATGCCAAGTGGGTCTTCTATCTCCAGCTAGAAGACCCACTTCCTTGTCACTTTTCGAGTTTTTGACTTGTTTATATATGACCGTCAATTGGAAGAGTCGGGAGACAAGTTCACTTATTGAGTGTAGCTCCCCATGGAGAATCCCTTCTGTGTCGTCTTTGTTATCAGTACATTGACATAGGTGATTATCATGTAATCTACCTCTAGGGTCAATACCTTGGCACCATTGTTATGAGACTATTCCGGTGTATGTACACATATCTGGGCCCCCAGCATGTTGCAAGCTTACTGTTTATTGCTTCTTTCAAATTCATGGATTTTACAAAAGCAATATTTGGCCGGCATACCCATTATTGTTAGTATAATCTATATGTCGTCTCATTAATGATCGTTCAGGTATTATGCGCAATGTTACAAAAAAATGCTTGTGGGCGTTGTAACACTCATTACTGGATGTTCATGTTCCAAGGGAGTGATCATTTTTTAACAACAGGCAGGGGGGGGGGGGGTTGTGGGTGTGGGGCGGGGTCGAAAAAATTTAAGTTTTGAGCCAAAAAGCCGGCGTGTTACTATGCTTCAAAGGGCCCGCGCACGAGCCGATTTTTGACCCCAAGAGGGGGTAACAAATTTTGACCCCTTGATTGGGGAGGGGGGTGTAAAGAATTTCGCAATGTCCGCGCAGAAACCCACCACCCCCCCCCCCCCCCTTCCCCCCGTGTGGATTCTCTAGCTACTTATGGCTGTTGCTATATTGACATTTCCTTGAATAACTCAGCTGATGTCTTAAAACTCGGCCAGATAAGGAATTAAATCAACATATGCCTATCGCACTTTTGGTCTACTCTAGATTAAAAAAAATAAAATTTAGATAACTTTAGGTTAGTGTATAGTCGCTTCTGATTTCAACACCAACTATAATACCGGTATTCAAAATATCTAAAACCCTTGTTTTTGAATGAAGGGGGCTTATCCTTTTAGTAACAATTTCTTCAAACAGCTGACTGCATGCTAGCCATAACTAAGACACAGCTCCCCGTCCATCTGACTTTAGGCTGTGTCTCACGACCTTGGGCCAATGTTTTTGTCTCTGACCGGGTGCCGTCTCTGACCAGGTGTCAGAAAAGGTATTTTAAAAAGAATTGTACTCATATATATATATATATATATATATAAGGATTTGTAAAAACGTTATGGCGGTTGTTATATAGTTAAAATTTTAATTAGCCTCCCGCCGTTGGTATTTTGACCTCATCAAGCCAAGCTGGTCAGAGACGGCTCCTGGTCAGAGACGGCACCTGGTCAGAGACAGCACCCGGTCAGAGACAAAATCATTGGCCCAAGGTCGTGAGACACAGCCTTTAGTATGTCTTGACAGAGCGATAGAGAGAGGCGGAAGATGGAGATAGGGAGGTGGATAGATGAACAGAGATGCAGACAGGGGCAGACAGAGTCCATATAATTATTGTAGAGTTGAGGCCCCGGGAGACAGAAGACAATGAGAGAGAGAGAGAGAGAGAGAGAGAGAGAGAGAGAGAGAGAGAGAGAGAGAGGAGAGAGAGAGAGAGAGAGAGAGAGAGAGAGAGAGACAGAGAGAGACAGAGACAGAGACAGAGACAAACAGACAGAGAGAGAGAGAGAAAGAGAGAGAGAAACAGAGAGAGACAGACAGAGACAGACAGAGACAGAGACAGACAGAGACAGACAGACAGAGACAGGGACAGAGACAGAGACAGAGACAGAGGGAAGGACAAAGAGAGGGGGAGAGAGAGCGAGAGAGAGAGAGAGAGAGAGAGAGAGAGAGAGAGAGAGAGAGAGAGAGAGAGAGAGCGAGAGCGAAGGACAGGGGCAGGGAGATATGAGGACGGAGAGACATAAGTAGTATAGTATGTATCGGAACGGGACTATAGTTAACTACTGTTTATTACTCAATCGACATGCAGCCAATCAGAGGCCTCCATTTGGTCACGTGACCCCCTCATTTGCATAATTACGTAATAGGCCACGCCCCCTCATTTGCATAATTACGTAATAGGGCACGCCCCCTTGATCACCAGCCAATCAGAGGCTTCCATTTGGTCACGTGACCCCCTCATTTGCATAATAGGCCACACCCCCTTGATCACGTGACCCTTTCATTTGCATAATAAGCCACGCCCTCTTGATCACCAGCCAATCAGAGGTCGCCATTTGGTCACGCGACCCCCTCATTTGCATAATAGACCACGCCCCCTTGATCACGTGACCCCTTCATTGACATGATAGACCACAACAACATCACGTGACTATCTTTGTTTGTAAACAACACCACGTGGCTCTCTTTGTTTGTAAACAACACCACGTGGCTCTCTTGTTTGTAAATAAGACCTACTAAGTTTAGGCATAGGTAACAGCAGTGTTTGTAAATAACGCCTACTATGTTTTCAGTCATAGGTGTCTAGAGCAGCAGCAGCAGCAGCATCTTCAGCAGCAGCAGCAGCAGCAGCCGCGTCATAAGTGTCTAGAGCAGTAGCCACGTCATAGATGACTAGTGCAGCAGCAGCAGCAGCATCTTCAGCAGCAGCAGCAGCAGCAGCAGCATCATAGGTGTCTAGAGCAGGAGTAGCAGGAGTGTCATAGGTGTCTAGAGCAGTGGCAGCAGCAGCAGCAGCAGCATCATAGGTGTCTAGAGCAGGAGTAGCAGGAGCGTCATAGGTGTCTAGAGCAGTGGCAGCAGCAGCAGCAGCAGCATCATAGGTGTCTAGAGCAGGAGTAGCAGGAGCGTCATAGGTGTCTAGAGCAGTGGCAGCAGCAGTAGCAGCAGCGGCAGCAGCAGTAGCAGCAGCAGCATCAACAGTATCTTCAGCAAAAGCAGCAGCAGCCGCGTCATAGGTGTCTAGAGCAGTGGCAGCAGCAGTAGCAGCAGCGGCAGCAGCAGTAGCAGCAGCAGCATCAACAGTATCTTCAGCAAAAGCAGCAGCAGCCGCGTCATAGGTGTCTAGAGCAGCGGCAGCAGCATCTTCAGCAGCAGCAGCAGCAGTAGCAGCAGCGGCAGCAGTATCTTCAGCAGCAGCAGCGTCATAGGTGTCTAGAGCAGCAGCGTCATAGGTGTCTAGAGCATCAGCCGCAGCAGCAGCAGCATCTTCAGCAGCAGCAGCAGCGGCAGCAGCAGCCTCATCAGCAGCAGTAGCAGCAGCAGCAGCAACATCTTGAGCATCAACAGCATCTTCAGCAAAAGCAAAAGCCCGTAACTTAGCATCATGGGCATCAGCTATAGCCGTAACAGCGACACTGCGACTAGCAGAAGCAAAACAGGCTATTTGTTTAGCAGCTGTACAAGCATTAATAGCATTAGCCCTAGCAGCAGCCGCAACAGCGGCACTTTTAGCAGTCGTTGCAGCATCAGTAGCAGCAGCATCGGTAGCAAGAGCGGAAACAGTAGCAAAAAGATTAGCAGCACGAGCAGCAGCGGCGAGAGTAACAGCAACGTTGTTAGCAGCATTGGCAACTTCGTATGCTGCATGTGTAGCACGAACAGCGATACGAGCTTCACGTTTTGCACGAGCAGCAGCATTAGCTGCAGAAGTAGCCCTCACACTTTCCAGCCACCCGTACGAATCTTGATAAAAACCAACTTCCACCTTACGAGCTTCACGTTTTGCACGAGCAGCAGCATTAGCTGCAGAAGTAGCCCTCACACTTTCCAGCCACCCGTACGAATCTTGATAAAAACCAACCTCCACCTTGCTACTTGTTGACTCATCAGTAAACATGGACGTCTCCTCATGTGGTGTTGTCGCGGCTCTGTAGTAGTGTTGGGATTGCTCACATTCGGTAGAACGTAGAGTGATTCCTGATGACGCCATGCTGAAGGTGGTTGAAGAAGTGTGTGGGACTCATGTTTCACTCTCGCTTATGTACTAGGCTCCGAGATAAGCTTCTTAACTCAGGAGGAAAACTCTCACTAGGAAGGCGACCGGCTGTCTACCTGTGTAGGCGCGGGTTCGTTACATCTTTAATCCTGTTCGACCCTCCGAGGAAATACATGAAAAAACAAAAGACTCGAATCCGCAGACAGTAGGAAGCTATAAGGAGCTTAACTCGTGTTTGATTTAAGCTGTCTACCACACGCACGCGCTTGTAGTCACAGCTAGAGTGGCAGACTTCTGTCCGCCCGCTGGCGCATGACAATCGACTTTAGACACCCCCTGTAGTTTGTTTTTTTGCATACACAGTTGACTAGCATCTTAAGCTCTTACTCAGCTATAAGCCCATATACATGTAACGCGCATTACTCTTCTCTATGGTAATTATCAGATCGATTTAAGGGTGGAAAGGGCTTAGGTGATGTAGATCCCTCTCTAGCTGAAAACAGGCTTAGACTATAGCATGTAGGCAGCTGGCCGCGTTAAACACCCCTGTAGTTTTTTGTATACACTCTCGATCCCCTCTCTAGGTGAAAACAAAAGCTTAGAAGATGAGGTGATCCGGCCACTGGCTGGCGCGTCACACCTGGCGTTAATCACCCCCTGTAGGCTTTGTATACGCTCTCTAAGTGAAAAACAAAAAAGCTCCCTCCACGGGCTGGCGCGTCACACCTGTCGTTAAAACGCCCCCCTGGAGTCTTAGTATACACAGGTGCCCCGCCTTATCTATTCACCAGCTATAAGCCCATATACGCGTACATGCGATTTTTGATACCCTCTCTGGAATAGGGTGGGGCTCAAGGTGAAAACAAGATTAGTCCATTCGCTCTCTCAGCTATATAAAGAGCCTCAATTGTTCTTGCAACAGCACTTCACCACCGGTACACTATCAGTCACGAGGCAGATGTTTGCGGCATGGGTCATACAGGTTACCTACTAATAGCGGTTTGGGTGAGTAGATCACTTTTTTTCCCCTAAAAAACAAAAAAAAAAACCCACTTATGACTCAGGTATGTATATGTAGCACTGTTAGTGTAAGTACACAGTAGAATCTACTGTACTATAGACTCGGCCCTCTGAAGACGGCGGAGCGCGTTAATGCGCGGGTCTGTGGCGGCGTCACTTGTTTTTTATTCTAACTAAAAAGTCAGAAGTCGATCTACGACCTATCAAAGACAAATTTGTGATAAGTTCAAACTAAATAAGAGACAGTTTGAGCGTCTCTTAGTCGCTGTCAAAGATGCGAATAACGAACGCGCTGAGGGCGGGGTTCAGGTCACGTATAGTTCCTTGCTCTTTCGTCAGATGGCGCCACAATAGGGGATTTGTACATTCCTACGATGCTCGCGAACATTTCAACGCATAATGAGCTATATAGGCAACAAAGTGTGCTTCTGAATATATTAAAATATAAAAACAATTCAATATTGTGTATTTCTGATAGAAATGAGGCAGTTTCTTTGAATACCAACTAAACTATAGCGAGATGAAAAATACCACACCATATCTAAGGCTTTATAAAAGATACATAGGCAGAAACTCTCGCCGAGTCGGTAATCTGAAAAACGAACCAACTCGTTGTGCCACAAGGGCCCCCACCCAACGGGGGCCTTTTGAGCTCAGGCATGTTGTTTCTCAACACTAGGTGTAATTAATTACGCCCATGTTGAGTAGCATCTACTAACCAACTGACAGTGTCAGTTGGTTGGCCCCTCTTTAGGGGCCACACAATAAATAAAGAATAGAGACCTAAGGGAACGTTCACAAACGTCTCCCCTTCCTACGGGGTGGGTGGGTCTTTGGGTTTAGTGACAAAACAGCGACATGTCAGTTCTCTTTTTTTTTCCAAGTCTACATATTATTTATGATTAAAAAAATTTTAAAAAAAAACCACGCTAATAAAGTGCGCTGATCAAAAACTGAATAGAAAAATAACCAAAAATAGGTTGGTAGCTGATCGGTCGTTGTCACACGGTGCAGAAAATTTACTGCATATCGGACCAGGGGATAGTCTGGCAGCGACCCGCCACCCCGTCCACAAGCTGTGTACAGCACCCCGTTTCTCTTTGTCCATATTGGCTAAAAAAAACGGGACATTGTTGACTTGGCTATTTTACCCGTCTGGGTCTTATTATTTAAACACCTCGTGTTGACCCTGTGGGGCAGCGGGTACATGGAATAAACGTGTCCAAGTGCACGCTATCTAACACATAACCGAAGGTTACTGAGTTATGTAATAATAGTTATGTAATAATAACTGACCTATGAGGTCGCCAGTCAGTTTGCCGTGATTATTTTGACACACTCTCAGTTACTCGTAGCACATCTAATACATAATTAGACTCAGCCTCATATAAGACAGTCTCGGCCACGCAGGCTGCATATCGGACCAGGGAGATAGTCTGGCAGTGACCCACCAGCCCGTCCACAACCTGTGTACAGCACCCCATGTCTCTTTGTCCATATTGGCTAAAAAAAAAACACAAAAAAACAGGTCATTGTTGACTTTGGCTATTTTACCCGTCTGGGTCTTATTATTTAAATCACCTCGTCTTGACCCTGTGGGGCAGTGGGTATATGGAATAACCGTGTCCAAGTGTACTCTATCTAACACATAACCAAAGGTTACTGAGTTATGTAATAATAACCACCCTATGATCCTATGAAGGCGCCAGTCAGTTTGCCGTGATTATTTTGACATACTCTCAGTTACTCGTAGGGTATCTAATACATAGTTAGACTCAGCATCATATAAGACAGGCTCGGCCACGCCGGCTGCATATCGGACCAGGGAGATAGTCTGGCAGTGACCCACCAGCCCGTCCACAACCTGTGTACAGCACCCCGTGTCTCTTTGTCCATATTGGCTAAAAAAAAACCCAAAAAACAGGTCATTGTTGACTTTGGCTATTTTACCCGTCTGGGTCTTATTATTTAAATCACCTCGTCTTGACCCTGTGGGGCAGCGGGTATATGGAATAACCGTGTCCAAGTGTACTCTATCTAACACATAACCAAAGGTTACTGAGTTATGTAATAATAACCACCCTATGATCCTATGAAGACGCCAGTCAGTTTGCCGTGATTATTTTGACATACTCTCAGTTACTCGTAGGGTATCTAATACATAGTTAGACTCAGCATCATATAAGACAGGCTCGGCCGCGCCAGCCGCATATCGTACCAGAGGGATAGTCTGGCAGCAACCCGCCATCCCGTCTACAATCTGTGTACAGCAGTCTGGACCAGACCACCAACTCTGGGTATAGCATTCTGGATGCCTGTAGCAAGACTGGATCTAACCCTTTAATAGTCGCATAGCGCTTTAATGTGCAGTGCCCGTTGTCGTCATAAGTCATGAATGCGGCACTCAGAGTTCCTCACCAGGGCTGCATGCATGCATACACTGGCATATCGACAAAGGGCGTAGCGCATTAAAGCACTATTGCCACCTTTAGCATTAAAGCGCTGAGGGTTTTGTTTGTTTTTTTGATAGTGTAGAAACCAATATCTGTCTAATTAAACCCCTTATCAGTGCTGTTTTTTTTTGGTTTTTTTTCACATACAAAAAGAATTAGGTAATGGCGCTGCAGTACTCTGAAAAGCGGTGGCGGTGAATTTCCATTTAGATCCTGAAAAGGGGGGCGGTCAGATGTCGTCAAGGCTCTGATAAGTAGGGCAGTTAAAATCATATGATTACATTGAGCTAATTTTCTTGCTGAAAGGAATGAATAATTGTATTTGTATAAAATTCACACACACACACACACACACACACATCCCACACACACACACACACACACACACACACACACACACACACACACACACACACACACACACACACACACACACACACACACACACACACACAGGACACCTGATGATCTCCACACGATGACCTGATTGCTCTTCCTAAAAAAAAAAAAGCCCAACTCGATCTACCTACTCAACAGGGTTTCAGTGTATAGCGTATTAGGGGTTTTTCTGATGCGTATATTATATTGAGATTGATTTTCAACTTTTGTGATCAGTGGTTGGTCCTTAAAAGGACCGTTTGGTAGAGAGAGGGTCGCAGGGACCTTGCTGCTGAAGCGGAGGGCGTGGTCATAACGCGTGGCAGTCCTTCAGCAGCTCCTCCAGCACGGCGGGCGGTAGTCCTTCCTCCATGCAGACTTGCTGCTTGACCTGCTCCACGCACCGGCGGATGAGTTGATCAGCGACGTTCTCGATCAGCTCATCCACCACACCCTCTGCTTCAGCAGCAGTCCGCTGTCTCTCCTCTCTCTGTAGCGAGGCAAAGAACTGCTTCTCCACGGCCGCATCGATCATAGATCGAGAAACGGCCACGAAGTTCTGTCTCTCCGCCTCCTCTCTCTGTTGCACGGCTACGAATTCCTTCTCCACGGCTGCATCGATCATAGATCGAGAAACGGCCACGAAGTTCACTCCGTGAGCCATTTTGTCGAACTGACTTCCTAGCCGCCTGAGAGATGCTGACGTCACACTATTTTCGACGACGCTATGACGCGCACGAGGTAGACAGACGACGTCGTTTCACTTCCTTATTTGGAGTTTGGGATCTTTTGACACCGAAGTCATACCGTACGGTCGCGATAAAGCAACTAGTGTTGAAAAGCGTGCCGGTCTTTTATAAGCGCCGGAGTATAAGAGCCTCCAAATGTTTTTTCTCAAGCACTAAAATCGCGACTTTGAATAAGCGCCAGCGCCTGGCTTGTATATAGCTCCTGAGTAAGAACTTCACCGAATTGAAAAGCCCTCCCTCAGAGCTCTTAATCGCGACAGTACGGTACAAATCTGATGTCAACCCGCGCCAAAAACAAAAAAGGTGTTCCGGTCACACGTACCTACGACGAGCGACCTTCAGCTATCACCACGTGAAGAGTGGGAAATAAATTTTGTACGGCAAGAAAACTGAAAACTGATAACGATTCCATTAGATAAGTATTTGGTTCCAATCTATGGCGAGATATTTCCACCAAAGCGATTGATTTATATGTCTGTAAGGTTCAGCTCTCCAACACTCTCCAATGTCCGCCGGTGCACGACGGTCGCCGCCCATCATTAGTCACAACTAAACTTCTGCTGGAGAGTGAAAGTTACGTTGAGTCTTGAGGTGCGCAGAGATACTATCTGCCGCAGCCTGATTTTAGTTCCACGCTATTTAGATAACCGCCCCATTTAAAATCTCTCTCTCGATCCTAGTAAAGGAAAAAAAAAGGCTAGAGTTTATCATGGACGCGTCTCAGTTTCAGTCAAGCCGTAAAGTGAAGAACCAGAGCTTGTACATATTCCCACGTGGTGAGGGGTGACCCCGCGGGGCGTTCAGTTAGTACTGAGTCTATACTCAAGGTCAAGTTCCACTCTCTAAACAGAGCTTTAGCGACTCCGTCATATAGACTAGACCGCGCGCGCGATTTTTTTTTGCTGAAGCAGCTAATCGATGGAAGAGTAGAGAACAGGTGCTCGACCAAAAATCTGCTTCAGAGGCTTGTTATCAGGTATTAACAGTTAAATCAAAATATTTCAAAACATCCAGAAAAGCAGAATAACATGTCCTACGGGCTACAGCCGGGCACTGACGAGCAGACGGCGCTGACGTCATTTCAATCAGGTCACAGGGCTCTTTAGACACCTTTTCTGTAAGACCCGTCTCATACCTTAGTATATAATACCGTAAACACCGGTGATTAGTATATGATCACATTGGAGTCGCGGATCCACGAAGAGGCTGAATAAGCCTCGCGCGGACCCGCCACTTGAAAATGTGACATAATCTTACCATGCGCTTTGTTTTGTTTTTGTTTCTATTTACAACAGCAAACATTTCAAACAACCTATTGTTTTTTTAAAATGATGAAAAATCAGCCCAAAAAAAAAGTAAACATTTTAGAGCTAAATTTGTGGAGGATAGCCGGACATGCTGATGTCACTAGACCCCTAAATTCGATATGGTGACATGGGCATTTTCTTAAAATTCGATACGACGACACGGGCACGGACATCTAAGTGACATGGGACATGTGGCATTTCTTGAGTCCCACATGTGCCATGGACCATAGTGACATGAGGAAAAAAAAAAAAAAATGTTCAAAGAGTGCATCAGAAAAGTGCCATTTCAAGCCTAAACATTTCGCCAAATTTTTTTTTCTCTTGGATGGTACTCGGTTTTGCAGTGTCTGGGTCCTTAAAAATGTACCAGAATGCTCAAATTCGGGTTCTAAATATTTTCAAAAAACGTTTTCTCCCTTAGTGACGTGTGACATGGACATTTCTTAAATTCGACATACGGCTGCATGGGGAGGACCCACCCGTCAAGGGCCCCATGATGACTCATACCCGCCGCGTTCAAACTAGCGTGGTGGTTATAGGTAGACCTTCTTTCAGTATCCACGTGACCAGATCCATCGCCGTCTCTTGAGCAACAGTAACCGAGGTAACTAGGGTTATTGTTATCCGGTCCGTAAGACGACAGTCTAAGACGGTGTGTAGTCGCGTTTTGCTCTCCCTAATACTCTAATTCAAGTCGAGTTACCGCTAACCCCTACAAAAAGAGGGTCATTTGTGTAATTCAAAAGGCGTTCCTTTGTTAGCAATGAGGGGGTCGTTCTATTCATTGATTTTTTTTTTTTTTTTTTTTTGTTTTTGTTTACAACAACAAGTCAAAGTACAGTCAATCAACCGAGATCCTTTCTACTCCGTGGGGGTGTAGAAGGATCTCCCCCCTGAGGTTACAAAGTCACCTCTTTATTTAAAGGGTTACAGGTCGCAAAGTCGCTTTCGCTTTCGCTTACAAGTCACAAAGTCGCATGAAATATTCAAGTCAAAAAGTCAAATTCATCAACTATCAGCACAGTCGTTTGAAAGGCATCAAGTCACCGAAAAACTCCTCTACAGTCACCTCCGACTCGCCTCCTCCCTACCCCCCTAAAGGGGGGTAGAGAGGAAGCGATTCCCTAGAGATCAGATAATTTTTTTTTTTTTTCTCCCGAGCAGACCCTAAAAGCCCCCCCTCCCCCCCAAGTGCCCGCCCACCCCATAAATAGTGCCCCCCTCCCCCCCTCCCCTCCCCATGCATCTTAAAGTGCCCCCCTCCCCCCCTCCCCTCCTCCCCTCGCCCCTTATAGAAGCCTCCCATTAGCTAGTCCAAGTCATGTGACCAAAAGGGAGGCGTAGTCTGTCTATTGTCTATATTATGCAAATGAGGGAGGGGGTCAGGTCACGTGACCAAGGGGGTGTGGCCTATTTTCTAAATAAAGAGCGCTTCCGGTCACGTGACCAAGGGGTGTGGTCCTATTATGCAAATGAAAGAGTCACGTGATCCATGATTATGCAAATGAGGGAGTCACCTGACCAAATGGAAGCCACTGATTGGCTGGTGATCAAAGGGGCGTAGTCTACTATGCAAATGAGGGGGTCACGTGATCAAGGGGGCGTGGTCTATTATGCAAATGAGGGGGTCACGTGGGGGTCACGTGACCAAATGGTGGCCCCTGATTGGCTGGTGATCAAGGGGGTGTGGCCTATTACGTAATTATGCAAATGAGGGGCGTGGCCTATTACGTAATTATGCAAATGAGGGGGTCACGTGACCAAATGGAGGCCTCTGATTGGCTGCATGTCGATTGAGTAATAAACAGTACTTAACTATAGTCCCGTTCCGATACATACTATACTACTGACATACAGAGATACAGGCAGAGGCAGACAGGGTCCATGTAAACATTACAGAGCACAGGCAGAGGGACAGAGAGCAACAGAGAGGGACAGAGACAGATACAGAGGCAGAGAGACAAGGTCGATATGTTTATTGTAAAGTACACCGAGAGAATGAACAGCGTCAAAAGGGAGTCAACCAGAGGGTCACCTATAGGCTGCATTATGCGACCTGGGCTCCCTAAAAGTCTAAACAGGGGAGTCATCCTGGAGGCAACCTGGACTCCCTTTTGACGCTGTCTCTTTTCTCTGTGTATAGCACAGACAGAGACAGTCAGAGGGGAGAAGAGAGACAACAAGGAAAGAAGACAGCAACAGAAAGAACGATAGAGAGATGAAGTTAGAGAGAGACAGAGAAAGACAGAGATATAGACGGACAGATAGACAGAAATAGAGAGAGGGGGAGAGGAGGGAAATACTAGTGGACAGAAACAGAGACATGGACAGGGACAGAGACATGGAAGAGACAGAGGGACAGAGAGAGCCATAATTATACACAGAGACAGAGACGGGCGCCCGGGGGTGGTACCCTACCTGACTATGCATGAACGCCTGCCCTACTTATGTGTTATAGGTGGTTGACCCTGGAGTTGACCAGGTGACCCATTTAAAGGACAGATAGTCTGTAGCATATACACATACAAAGGAAACATATTCTAATGGCCATACCACGCTGTGTATACATAACCAAAACAAACCACATGTAGTATTACACCACAGTGGGCGCTGAGAGAACAAAAGACATAGCCTGACTGTACTGTCTGTCTGGGGCCCTTGATGGGGGGGGGGGGGGGGGTCCTCATGTCCCATGTTGGACTTAAGAAATGCCCTATGTCCCATGTCACTAGAGAAAACCCCATGCAGCTGTTGTCACTAACTAACTGACTATTAAGACTATTGAATAATCATATTAATGAGAAAATCGTACTAGGCTAGTTGGCAGCCATGGTCATGCCCACAGGGAGAATTTTTGAAATTCTTCAGAATAGAACTCTGAATTTTGTTGAGTTTTGAAGGCATTATAATATATGTTGCAAGCTATGAGGCTATTCTCATTCATGTCACTAAGGCCGATGTTACATGTCAGACTTAAGAAATGCCCAATGTCCAATGTCACTAGTGTGGGCATGTCCCATGTCGATTTTAAGAAATGGCCATGTCGCCATATCGGATTGAAGAAATGGCCATGTCGCCATATCGAATTTAGGGGTCTAGGGCCATTCTGTCTGTTTATCTCTACATACATACATGGTTGTATGCTGACATGGTCCACTGAGCACCCTCTCCTACTGTGAGTGGAAGTCAGATATGATACATGTTATAAGCCTTGGACAATGGTAATTATCCTTGGCTGACGCCTTGGACAATTACCCTGTCCTTGGCGTATATCCCTCATACAGCAAGTCACATGCATCATATCTACCAGGTAAAAACATGTGCTACCTGTAATGTGTGTGTGTGAGGTTGATACACCCTGGAGGTGATCCCTCTGTCTATGGACATATATATGCTGTAGTATATACATGCACAAAGGAAATAAGTAGTGATTACATATATTTGTCCAGGTTGCCTCTGAAATGACTCCCCTTTTCCCTCATCTAAGGGAGTCGTGTAGGGGAGTCACATAGCTCCTTGGCCTAATGTAGTCACTTAATCAAATGCCAGGATTCCCTAAAGAGGGGAGTCATTTTGGAGGCAGCTTGGACTCCCTTTTGACGGTGTTTCTTTCATGGGCATACAACCATGATAATAACAAACCACATAGTAGTAAACACCTGCCTGACTATCCATAACTTTAATAAGCAGCTGCCCTATACCTCTGTGTATGATCCCGTTTAAAGACAGACATGGTGTGGTCCACTCACACACAGAGGAAACATATTCTGATGGGCATATAGCTATAATTACAACAAACCACATATAGTAAAAATCACCTACCTGGCTACCTGAGCACCTGTCCTATACCTGTGTGTCTGTGTCTGTGTGTGAGGTGTTACACTCTGGAGGAGGTGTGTCTAGTATGTGGTAGTAGGTGTGTGTTGTCTACTCCCCCCCCCCCACACACCCCACCCACCCTCCTGGTGTCTTCCTGGTCCTGCTCCAGTTCTGCAGTGAGGCCAGAATACTAAACAGCTGTGTGTCTAGCTGATCCACACCTATCATATAAGGTCAGAGATGTCTTTGAAGAAAGATAGTTTCAGATAAGATATTTTTAAGGTTTGGATGTTTTTATTACCAAGATCACAGGATAAATACATGTGGAATGATACCTATTTTGATTCGCTCTGTCTTTTGTTGACACATGAATTGATGATATAAAGATGATCTTCGAGAGAGTCTCAACTCCATATGGTCGTCATGATGTATGAATGCAGCCCTGGCGAGTTACTCGCCAGGGCTGCATTCCTGCATCATGGCGCCCAAGGGCATGATGCATTAAATAAAGGCATGATGCATTGAGGAAAGGCATGATGCTTTGAGGAAAGGCATGATGCATTGAGGAAGGGCATGATGTTTTGAGTAAAGGGTTTACAATTACATACAGTGAGTATGATGAGACAACTCGTGTGTATAACGCAGGTATTGTCTGATGACTGAGGTTTACATGGTTACATGAAACATGCTGTGTGTGTGGCCTAGTCACCAGTCTGTACCTACACGCCCTGTCATCTGCATCACGAGTCAGCACCTGCCCCCACCCCCCCTACTGTCTCACCCCCCCCCCCCCCCCCGCGCCCACTGTCTCCCCCTCTCCCACCCACACTTACTCTCGTTCCCAAATCCTTCCGAAGGAAGGCTCAGGTAACTGCCAAATTTTGGGATACTGCTGGTTCTGGGCAACCCCTGCTGGTAGGTTGGAACCAGCGAACAGGAACAGGAAATGGAACCAGAAAGGCTGATGGTAAAACTACCTAAAACTACCATCATACATTCTGGTTCCATTTCCTGTTCCTGTTCGCTGGTTCCAACCTACCAGCAGGGGTTGCCCAGAACCAGCAAAAATCCAAAGTTCAATGTCATTTGGCTGTCTCCAGAGCCTTCCTTCGGAAGGATTTGGGAACGAGAGTAACCCACACTCAGCAGCGCCTTGGTCCCGCCACTCTTTGTCAGCGCCTCACACGCACACTGCTAATACTACTGTGTTTTTCATTCGTGCTGCTATTTTTAGAGGGTTTAAATCATTTATTGATCAATAAAACTGATAACTATATAGTATTAAGCGGTGTTGTTTAATACATGTAGATATATGACTGAGGTACATGGTTGGTAGACATTGTTTGACAAACAACCAGATAACAGTAGACTTTTATAAAACAATGTACAACGATTAAATAAATAATGACCTGTCAATTGATGGTGCAGTGACACGATCTACGAAATGACTGTATAGCATATTTTTAAATATGTCATTAGGGTTTTATTTATTTCACAAGTGAAAAGTGCAAATAAAAATTTCCTTTCCATAATTCTATTTTACTCATGTTGACATATCATATTACCTCCAGTTTTAATTTTTTTAAAGCTCAATTAAATGACTGTTTCATTTTATTCAGTAAGCCCCAAAACTGGCTCATATTGCTATGTCTAATCAAGGAGACCCCGAGTTGCCCTCCACAGTATGGGTGTGGACCACTTAATTCGACATGGCGACATGGCCATTTTTGGGTCTAGTGACATGCGACATGAGGAATATTAGAGATAGCGACATGGGACATGGACATTTCTTAAAATCGACATGGTGACATGGCTATTTCTTAAAATCGACAGGGCGACATGGTCATTTCTTAAAATCGACATGGGAAATTGGCACCCCCCATCCAGACCCCCCACAGTCGAACACAGCTGGGTCAGTAACTGGGTCAGAGGCACCGCCTGTCATCGCCTCACGTGGGTCGTTCCTCTTAGGTCTAAAAAAAAGAGCTGTGTTCCGGTAACATGGACAAAAATAAACGTTTTTTTGGGGTAAATAATTTTTTGGGGTAAATAATGTCAATTTTAGTAGTAAAATGTCAATTTTAGTAGTAAAAACGCCAAAAATGTCATAAATTTCCTCAAAAATTAAAAAATCTCCTAAAAAAAATAGGGTCGGCCCCAAAAACGTAGGGTCGGTCGGGATACCGGAACACAACTTTTTTTTAGGCCTTACCCCCCCCCAGACAGACAAAGAAGGGATAACTATCTTCTACATACATCAATCACTATGTATAACCCCTATAGGGCCAAAAAAAGAGAGGTTTGTTTCAGGTCACCCGACCGACCCTATCAAAACAGGGCCGACCCTACTTTTTATATGCAATTTTGAAGAAATCTTTATATTTTTACACTTTTTTTGGGGTCAATTTTAGGTTTACAAAAGATTTGAACACAGCTATCTTATACATGTACAGGGGCGGATTAAGTGGGGAGGGGGCGGGGCGTACCCGGCGTGCGCACCCATTTTCCCCCGAAAATTTGAGTTTTTTCAATGAAATAATTTTGGCATTTTTTTTAACAATGTACAACAATGGCCCGCCTCTTTTTTTTTCTTCAAAATCCTGGCTCCGCCCCTCAAACACACCGACTATTGCTTTGGCCTAATTCTCAAACATCTATTATTAAAATGCCCAGGGCATGGTTAACTCACCTATAGATATGCCATTACCGTATAGGTGTGGCTCCAAATTCCAATATATAGGTGTGCTTATAACAATGTCTGTATATAATTCTGTCCAGATTGCAGTCCACTCCCGGTCCTAGCTGGAGCTGTACCGTCTGTGGGGACTTGAGTCACAATAAGAACCTGTGCGTTAGGAGTGCTACTCTACAGTACTGGCTGCCCTCTGGGTGTTAACATATCAACATAAATACCATGATATTCCTGGTGTGCTGACACACTGTGTTACAGGTCCAGGGTCCTGGAGGAATCGAAACTAGCCTCGTTCTGATGTGACATGTACTACATGTGACGCTACATGTGAGGAGGGACGCAGCTCCATCTGGTGTCAACAGTGGGAACTACAGAAACCCGGAGCTTTAGGGAGTGTTCATTTATTATTTACAGGGGGGGGGGGGGTGGTGGGTTTGGGGGGGGGGGGGGGGGCGTAAAAATTTCCGACCCCTTCTGAGGGGGGGGGCGTAAAAAATTCTGACCCCTCTTGAGGGGGGGGGCGTAAAAATTTAACCCCCTTTTTAGCCAAAAAGCCAGCGCGTTACTATAGTTCAAAGGGGGGGGGGGGCGAAAAAAAAATTTCGGCGCCTTCGGTGAGGGAGGTGCAAAACGTTACACGCGCTCTCAAGGGGGGGGCGTAAAAATTTTTGGGGTGGGGCTGGGGCACACCGCGGCAGAAGGTGTCTCCGGATTTAGGGTTATAGTCAAAAATAATTTATGTGCCTCTACATGGGTAAAATTCGACACGGGCGACACGGCGACACGGCCCTTTTCGGCCCTTTTAAAAATCGACAGACTCAGCAAATTTGGGATAAAAATCGACCCACAGAGATTTTTCTATCAGTTCCTATATATGTCAAAATCGACACAGTGACATGGCCCTTTAGCTAAAAAACGACACGGCGACACGGTCAAAATTGTGGGGACCCATGTAGAGGCACATTTATCATGTACATTACATTTACAATATAAGCCATACATAACCCATTAAAAAAAATTCTGGGGGGAATTGAATACCCCAAACCATAACTTTAAACACCTGAACCCACGTCGGCTACCTACCTAGTACATGTACCTGTTCCGTATGCTGAGATCTCCGACACAAAATGCTAGCCGCTAACCGGATAACATGCGCGGCAAAGGTAGGACGCGGGACGGAGGTACAGCGTCTCACTGCTCTACTTACGGTCAGACCCATGACGTCATCACCAAAGGGTGATGTCGGGGTGATGTCGCAGACGTGAAAACATGTGAAAAGTTTTACCCCGACTCTTCAAAACCGAGTTATTGTCAGTAACCTTCATATTTGACATTGCCCGAGTGTATTCGTCCCTATGCAGCATAGTAGGTATGTAACGTAACCATTGCTTTTTACTTTTTCGGGGCAACGATCCCTAGTTGGTGTCATTGCCAATTAGGCCAATTAGGGAGCGTTCATTGTTTCCATCTCCCGCGCGGTCGGGCCTGCAGTCCGGCAGTACCCTTGCAAGCCGCACATTCATTAGGTATCCCAATAGGCAGCCGCTGGCTGTGTCCTCGCGTGTAACCTCCCCAAAACAACTATTTTTAGAAATGCTCTGTCTTCAAGACTATTTGGAGCATCGTCTATCTAAAATATGCCAAGTGAGCCTCTAATCCATATGCATCATCCTAATGTATCAGATTGGCTATATCATGATGCTAAATACCCCTACTGATACTGTGAAGTTCACTAAAAATGGGAAAACGGGACCCTCTGTTAGTGAGTGGCTATGCAGTCCTAGAGAACACACTGTCTAAATACTGATTTCGCTCCCACGCCATAAGAGACACAGTTCCAGGAGTTTTATCACTGTAAGCAGGACACTGTACGCTTTATTTTGAGGTATTACACGTGTGGGTAGGGCTATTAGAAGTATTTTTCAATCAAAAAATAAGAATTTTCGGGCACTTTTTGGGCATTTTTTGAAACATTATGTAGACATATTTGGGATCATTTGAAAGGTAATTTTTTGCTCTATCAGATGTACTAACTACTTAGGTGATACAACTAATGGCGCAAGAGCGAAATCAAAATAAGTCTCCCAACCCCCTTCAGCCCTGTAATGGATATGGCTTTCGCTTCCATGCCATAAGAGTGAGAGTATCAGGTGTTTTACCACTGAAAGCTAGACACTTCAGGGTTCGTTTTGAGGTATTACAAGTGGGGGTAGGCCTATTATAAGTATTTTTTTTATTAAAGAATAAGAATTTTTGGGCAATTCCCGGTACTTTTTGGCAATTTTTCAAAATGTTGGATACACATATTTGGGGTCATTTGAAAGGATTTTTTTTGCTCTATGAGATGCACTAACTACTTAGTTGATACAACGAAAGGCATCAGAGGGAGAGTAGAATAAGTCACCTAACACCCTGCACCAGAGTCTAGATCTGTAGACCTGTGTGCTCACATATTGGTTATAAAGGTTACATAACATGCTATATTTATACATATGATATATTTACACCACTAAGGAGACCCATAAATGTTATTCCATACACATATATCAATTACAAACCCATTTGTATCCACCATAAAAGACCACAATATCAGGATTTGTAAATCATTATGTAATAGGCCCAATATTTACATATTTGTGTTGGTATGTCATAGGATTAGTATAAATGGGTTGATATCAAAGTTGGTTCCAAAGATCATGAAGACATTTTGTTCCAAGATGCTTAAAATGAGTCCAACATCAGTGTTTTTTCTGCAATTTGAGAGGATTTCACAATTTTCAGTGAGTCACTCAGTATTATGTAATATGGTTGAAGGTTAAACATCACTTGGAACTGATGTGTACCATATTAACCTATGCCCAAATGAGAAATCAACTTGATATATGAAACCATTATTGTGTGTTATTGATTTAAAATTTGGTCATTGCCACTGTTCGAGGACATTTGGAAAGTAAGAGTTTCCCTCACTTTTACATGAAAATACTGGAGTCAACCATGATTGTACAGATCTGGAAAATAATAGGCACAGTCTGCAAAACCTATACAAAGTATTCCCACAGAACCATCGGGATAGCTGACATATTGGTGAAACGGAACACTACCAAACTTGTAATATTTAACCATTTCTCTCCAACATTTATGAGAACAACTATAATATATTGCAATTTTGAGGGTCTATAAAAATAAAAGTTCAAGTCTGCACTCATCAACTCTTAATTTAAATAGAAGAGCTCTATACTGTCATCACATATCAAGCAGTTCCCAGGGTATATTAATTTTTTCAGGGACCTCAGAATGCTTATAACATGTCTGCATAATCTGGTTGAGACAACGGTCTGAAATTGGCTAAGTCCAAACCACATTTTTACACTTTCAAATGGCTGTAAAATCCAAACCGCTTAACCGATTTGTTTGAAATTTAAACTGTTAACATCTTTTAACCTGTTCTATCCATCCGACTAGTTTCCAAATATGCAACAATTATATCTGAGAATGACCTGGGATACCTACATTCATGTATACAAAATATACTAAACCAACCAACCAACCTTTAGATAAATACCCGGGGATAAATAATGCCCTCTCCCTAAGGCCACTCAAAAAAATAAAATGGTTTCTCATCACCGCGCGCATCATAACAATCAGCTTTGGAGGAAAACTTTTTTTTTTTTTTTGCTAATTTTTGATGAAAAATGTGATAAAAATGGACAAATATAGGGATATTTGGTATCAAATTAAAGCTTATACTGCCAGTAATGCAGTAGGATATAAATGAAGTACATTTTCCCGATATTTAAGGGTTCATAAATTCTTATGTACTAAAAATGTGAATTTTGGTCATGAAAAACGTATATCATCCCCTAGATTTTAAGCCCCCAAGTAAAAAAAAAGAAATTAAAAAAAAAAGCCTCCCTCGTCACATTTTTCAGACCTTGGTGATGAGAAACCACTTTTTTATTTTGAGTGGCCTATTTAAATGATCAAGCTAAGGCCACTCAAAAAAAAATCTGGTTTCTCATCACCCAGCACTGAAAAATATGAGGAGGGCGTTTTTTTTATCTAATTTTTTTTTTTTTTTTACTGAGGGGCCAAAATGTATAGGAAAATGTAGACTTTTTGTGAACAAATTTCACACTTAAGTATTTAAGTGTTTATTGATTTACAGAAGTTGGAAAATGTAAGATATTCCTAGGGCACTGCATTACTGACAGTATAAGCTTTAATTTGATACCAAATATGACAATATTTCTCAAAATTTAACACATTTTTTCATTAAAAATGTACAAAATAAAAAAAAAGTTTTCTCCCAAATCATGATTTTCATGATGCGCGCGGTAATGAGAAACCAGATTCTTTTTTTGAGTGGCCTAATGATGCATGCGTGCAGCACTGGCGAGTAGCTTGCAGGGTATATTAAAACTGGCCCCGGGAAACTGGCCAGTGCTGCATTCATGCATGGTGCCGCCCCGACTTGGTTAATTCATATTCACAACCGAGGTATAGGCTAGGCAAGACCACTGCAAGTATCGTGACGACAACAGGCATAGCGCACTCAAACACCCTAGAGTTCTTATAGGGAGAGGTCATTTTTTAACAAGGGGAAGGGGGGTAGATTTTTGATTTTTAAAATATATTTGGGAGGGGGGCCAAAAAGATTTGGACTTTAAATTCTTTAGGGCCGAGTCATTTATTACTTACTTATTCCCCCCCACTACTTTCAGACCTGGAGAAATCCCCCCCCCCCCTCCCCCCGTGAAAAAAAATACACTCATTCATTTTCCTGCGTATTTAAATGGAGTATACCGTATTCGACGTAATAGTTAACTGCCCTGCCTCTAATAAGCGCCCCCCCCCCCCCTTCTGGGGGCATTTTTAGACTAGAACAATGGCTGAACCTTCATGATTTTTGGGGAGTACCGGTATTATAATCCTAAGTACTAAAAAGGCCCGGAAAAGGGCCATAAAATAACTTTATAAACGCCCAGGGCGCTTATTACGTCGAATACGGTATTTAGTTTTGACCCCCCAGCATGAAGGCACCGACCTCCCCTCATCCCCGTGTCACCCCCCCTCCCCCCCCCCCCCCATGTTACAAAGAATAACCATTCCCTTAGGGCTTCAGCCTACCTGCCTATTTATAGGGAGTGCTCATTTTTTAACAACAGGGGGGGTGGGGGGGGGGGGGTGGTGAGATTTCTCGCGGAGCGCACAAATTTTTTCACCCCCCCTCCCTCTAGAGGGGGTTGACATTTTTTATCCCCCGCCCCGCAGGGCGAAAATCGCGCGCGTTCGCCCCCCCTTTGTAGCATAGTAATCTGCAGGCTTTTCCCCTCAAAACTGGTCGAATTTGTTTGCCCCCCCCCCCCCCCCCAAGAGGAGTCTGAACTTCTTACCCCTCCCCCCGGTCAAGGGGTCCAAAATGTTTACCCCCCCCCCCCCCTTGTTGTTAAAAAATGAGCACTCCCTAACCAAACTACCAGTGGGCTGTGACCAGGGCCAAGCCGTGATCACCAATCAGGTAGAACAGGGT